>JAKTXI010000061.1:0-74817 GCA_030582475.1 Suhomyces panamericanus
CCCAAACTCCACGCTTCAACCTCCATTCCCTCCCTCCTTTCTTCCTCCTCCATCCCTCGGTCCAGCAATATCACAAGCTGCGGCTCGTCTGCATGCAGGTGGCGCTTAGCTCAACTAACCGGGGGCTGCAAGTCAATCGTCCCCGCAAAAACCACTATATATATAACAAGGGGGCCCCCAGTTTCACTTTCATTGCTGAGTCTACAAACATGTCTCAATTATCTTTCAAGGACAAGGTTGTCATCATTACCGGAGCCGGTGGAGGCTTGGGTAAGCACTACGCTTTAGAATACGCCAAGAGAGGCGCCAAGGTCGTTGTCAACGACTTGGGTGGAGCCCTCGACGGCCAGGGTGGCGACTCCAAGGCCGCCGACGTCGTGGTCAACGAGATCAAGCAGGCCGGCGGTGTCGCCGTCGCCGACTACAACAATGTGCTCGACGGTGAGAAGATCGTCGAGACCGCTGTCAAGGCCTTCGGCACCGTTCACGTCGTGGTCAACAACGCCGGTATCTTGAGAGACGCCCAATTCAAGAAGATGGAGGAGAAGAACTTCCAGCTCGTCATTGACGTCCACCTCAACGGTGCCTACAAGGTGACCAAGGCCGCATGGCCATACTTCAAGAAGCAAAAGTACGGAAGAATCGTCAACACCGCTTCCCCAGCCGGTTTGTACGGTAACTTCGGTCAGGCCAACTACTCGGCCGCCAAGTTGGGTTTGCTCGGTTTCGCCGAGACCTTGGCCAAGGAGGGTGACAGCAGCAACATCAAGGCTAACACCATTGCTCCTTTGGCTAGATCCAGAATGACCGAGTCCATTCTCCCTCCTCCTATCTTGGAGCAATTGAACCCCGAGAAGGTCGCCCCATTGGTCTTGTACTTGTCCCACGACAGCAACGAGCTCAGTGGCCAAACTTTCGAGGTCGCTGCCGGTTTCTACGCCCAGATTAGATGGGAGAGATCCGGAGGTGTCTTGTTCAAGCCAGACCAAACCTTCACCGCCGAGGCCGTTGCCTCCAAGATCGAGGAGGTCTTGGACTTCAACGACTCGTCCAAGCCTGAATTGTTGAAGAACCAACACCCATTCATGCTCAATGACTACCAATCTTTGACCACTGCTGCCAGAAAGTTGGAGCCATTCAACACTGCTGGTCTTCCAAAGATCTCCTTGAAGGACAAGGTCGTTCTTATCACTGGTGCTGGTGCCGGATTGGGTAGAGACTACGCTTTGTTCTTCGCCAAGTACGGTGCTAAGGTTGTCGTCAACGACTTCAAGGACGCTTCTAAGGTCGTTGAGGAAATCAAGGCTGCTGGCGGTGAGGCTCACGCCGATGTCCACGACGTTGCTAAGGACGCCAAGGCTATCATTGACAACGTCATCTCCAAGTACGGTACCATTGACATCTTGATCAACAACGCCGGTATCTTGAGAGACAGATCCTTCGCCAAGATGACCGACGACGAGTGGTACGCTGTTCAAAAGGTCCACTTGTTCGGTACCTTCAACTTGACCAGATACGCCTGGCCATACTTCTTGGAGAAGAAGTTCGGTAGAGTTATCAACATTACCTCCACCTCTGGTATTTACGGTAACTTCGGCCAAGCCAACTACTCTTCTGCCAAGGCTGCCATTCTTGGTTTCTCCAGAACCATTGCTATCGAAGGTGCTAGAGCTAACATCAAGGTCAACGTCGTTGCTCCTCACGCTGAGACCGCCATGACCTTGACCATCTTCAGAGAATCCGACAAGGGATTGTACCACCCAGACCAAGTTGCTCCATTGTTGGTCTTCTTGGCCTCCGAAGAGCTTCCATTCACTGGTGAATTGTTCGAAGCTGGTGGAGGATGGATTGGTTCCACCAGATGGCAAAGAGCCAAGGGTGCTGTCTCCAAGGACGCTCACCCAACTCCTGAGTTCATCAGAGACCACCTCAACGAGATTACCGACTTCTCCAAGGGTACTGCTAACCCCAAGACCACCACTGAATCTTCCATGGCCATTCTTAGTGCTGTTGACCCAGATGAGGATGAAGATGACGAAGACGATGAGGAGGAAGACGAAGAAGAGGAAGAAGACCCAATCTTCACTTACGGTGACAAGGAAGTTATCTTGTACAACATGGCTATTGGTGCCACCGAAAAGGAGTTGAAGTACGTTTACGAGAACGACCAAGACTTCCAGGCTATCCCAACTTTCGGTCACTTGCCAACTTTCATCTCCGTGAAGTCTCAAACCTCTTTCTCCAAGTTGTTGAAGAACTTCAACCCAATGTTGTTGTTGCACGGAGAGCACTACATCAAGGTTGAGAAGTGGCCAATTCCAACTGAAGGTTCTATCAAGACCACCTTCAGCCCATTGGCCGTTGCCCAAAAGGGTACCAACACTGTTGTCGTCCACGGATCTAAGTCCGTTGATGCCAAGACTGGTGAACACGTCTTCTCCAACGAAGCCACTTTCTTCATCAGAAAGTGTGAGGGTGAGACCAAGAGTTACGGTAAGAGACATTCTTTCGCTACTGGTAACTTCGTTGCTCCAACCACTGCTCCAGAGTTCTCCATTGACGTCAATGTTACCTCTGACAGAGCTGCTTTGTACAGATTGTCTGGTGACAGAAACCCATTGCACATCGACCCTATCTTTGCCCAGGGTGCCAAGTTTGACCTCCCAATCTTGCACGGTATGTGTACTTACGGTATTGCTGCCAAGGTCTTGCTTGACAAGTACGGTCCATTCAACGAGATCAAGGCCAGATTCACTGGTATTGTTTTCCCAGGTGAGACTTTGAGAGTTGTGGCCTGGAAGAAGGGTGACGTTGTCACTTTCCAGGTCCACGTTGTTGAGAGAAAGACTATTGCCATCAACAATGCTGCCATCAAGTTGATCTCTGACAAGGCTAAGATCTAATGATTAGATTGACGTAGTGTTACGAACGAAATAAATATTTATTGCTAAGACGAGTAATATTTCAGACTGATTAGTAGAGAGATATGAGAAATTGAAAAATTGAGAGACTGTAATGACGAAGCACAAAATGAATTGTGCTTGATTCCACTGAGTTTGGATTCAGGCACAGTCTAGATTTCCAAAACATGTGCGGCTCTTCATGGGCTACAAATGGTTTATGTGTTAATCACATGTTCATTTGAGGAAATGTGGGGAGGTCGTGAATTCTAATCCTTAGGCAGTGCATGTTGAAATTGCATTACATTCCAGAAAAAGAACCGAAGGTGGAGAACACGCCATAATAATTATGGCACAAATGGATATAGGCCCCAAATTAACCTTACTCCTGCAAATCCCTTCTCGGGCTTTACTTGATCAGGCTTAGTGGGGCGCAGTCATAGATTCGGCATTTGCTTTCAAAAATAAAGGTTTGGATGCAGTTTTAATCTCAATGAAAAAATGGAAAACCGACCTCATGTCTGAAAAATTGTTCTTACTAAAGACGTGGTCTTTACAGGACAGAAACTGACAATTTTAGCATATTGATTGAGTTTGTCAATTTTGACAGATTGATTGAGTTTGTCAAAGCTACAGATTGTACGAGTTGTGTAGGCATTCGTGACATGAAGAAATTAAGTTTTTTCCAACTACCATAATTATTTAATTATTGTATTAATGTATTATTGTATGTATATGTTATAGTATTAAATGTATGTGATGATGTTACAAGACCGTAGCGTACTTAGACTTGATTCTGAAGGTCCGTCCGTATTTGTAGAACAAGAATGGAACAGGGATCATCGATGCAGAAAGGCAACCAACTAACGTGGTACCCCAGTTAATATGCAATTTCGTGAACATTTGCGTGGCAAACAAGGGGAATGCAGCAGCAAACGCCGATCTCACGAAGGTGTTGGCAGCCAACGCCGAGGCGGCCAAGATAAGGTAGGTGTCGATGAGGTAGGTCAAACAGGGCAAGAAGACCAAGACCAAGCCGAAACCGATGAAGGCGATACCAATAGTCGGCACGATCCAGTGGATGTGCTCGGCGTAGTTACCGGTCCAGCCCATCCAGAACAAGCCGATGGTGAAGAAGAAGGCACCGATCATCATCGGAGGCAATCTCTCCTCAGGAACGGGCTTTCCGCCGTTGTTGGCCATGGCGATGGCGTATCTCTTCTCGAAGTAGACAATGACAACGCAGCCGAGGATGATGCCCAAGAACATGGAGATGTAAGGCAACTCGGCGACACCGCTGATGAAGTGGTACTTGAGGCCGTAGACCAAGGGAATGGCAGTCAAAAACAAGTAGAGCATGCCGTAGATGAACGCGTTGAAGATGGAGAAGAAGATCAAGATGGGCTCGACCATCAACATCTTCATGGGACGCGAGATGTTCAGCTCGATAATCTCCTTCAAGCTCAAGGAGATTTCTTCGTGGGGGGCAAAGATACCCCAGTTGCCTGTTCTTCTTCTCAAGGTCTCGGCTTTCTTGACGAGGATGATGGGGTGGTGGGTTTCCTCGAAGAAGAAGGCGATGATGACAGTGGCGATGGCGCCGATGATACCGCAGAAGTAGCCGATCCATCTCCAGCCAAGATGGGGGTTCTTGACGGTGAAGGCGCCCATGATGGGGGCCAACATGGGGCCGCCGAAAATCACGGCTGCAAACACGGCAATGGCCTTGCCTCTGTCCTTGGCGCCGTACAAGTCGGCCATGATGGCAGGAGACACCACCATGGGGGCGGAGCCGACGAAACCACAGAAGAAACGGCAGAGCATGAGGGTCTGGATGTCCTTGGCCGAACCGGTTGCAAAGGAGAAGAGGGTGAAGCCGAAGATGGAGGGAAGCATGGCGGTCTTTCTGCCGTACAATTCGGACAAGGGGCCGTAGAAAATGGGGCCGGCGGCGTAGCCCAACAAGAATAATGAGGTGCCAAGGGTGGCCACGGTTCTACCGACGTGGAACTCCTCCATCACCATGGGCGCAGCTGCGGAAAACATGGCCGAGCCAATGGTAAGACACAACGCGCCAAAGCCGGCACAGAACACGTAGAACACCTTCTTGCCGCTGGAGTAGTTGTGGGGATGGAGGGGGTCGTCGGGTCCGTCGTAACTGACGGCGTAGTCGACTCTGGAGGGCAATGGTGGCGGGTATGGATTGCCGCCTCCCATGACAGGCAACGGCTCGTCCGTGTCGTTGGCCTTTTCCAAGAGCTCTTCAACTCCAGTGATTCTTCTGCTCAAGGTGCGGGTGGCCTCGTAGTTGGATTCGATGCGGCTCAAGTTGTCGGCAGAATAGCCGTCTTCAAGGCCGCTGAAGCGCTCCAAGTCCTGGGAGTCGTCGGACCTGGTGGAGGCAGCGTCGTCATTGCCGTTGTAGTACTCGGGTGCAAATTCCTTCTTGTTGTAGTTGGAGTCGTGGGCTGACGAGGACACCGACTCGATGGGTTCAGCAGACATGGTATGTGAAGGTTGAAGAAGCGAAAAAGCAGCAGACCTGCACTATATATGGCGATGAAGTGGCACGGCAATTAGTAAGAAATGTTGTACCCTGCATAAAGAACGGCATGGTTAGATGGGGACACTGGTGCTGAAGTGGACAATGCACGCGGCTGCATCGAGAAATTTTCTAATGCACCTCGGCCTTACTGAACGGGGATGAGCCCACAATCATCAGGTGGGGAGGGGGACGATGGTGCCAGGTGCAGATTGAATGAAAGAATGGATACAAAGATAGATAGAGAGAGAGATGGAGAGATAGAGCGCATAAATCATGTGGATAGTGTGGAACTACTCTAATGGTCTGTTCGTTTGTGTACTTCTTTTCCTGACGGATCATCCTGAGCCTCGCTGCAGACCTGCAGCTGTCTGCGGGCAATCCCCGAGACGCGCCTTGCATAAGCCGCCTATATCCGAGACGGGCAGATTTTTCGCTAGCTTACTCATCTCAGACCTTGGAGGTTGCATCATGATGACTGGGTCAGATAAGGTGGATCCAGTGGAAGAGAAGCCAAAGTTGAAGAGACAGTTGGATAGTACATTCTCTTTTTAATTCATCAATATTTGGCTGTTTTCCATACATCAGGTGCTCCATTTCTTTTTTGTGCTGTCATTTGTCAGCCCAAACTGATCAAATATTCTACTCTTCACGTTTCTGTTTCTGTTTCTGTTTCTGTTTTGCACTTCACGTTTCTGTTCTGTGCTTCTGGCTCTATGCAGTTGTTGCAGGTCAGGTCCGTTCTCGGCTCTGGCCTGCGTCGCTGTCACACTGCCGGCTCCTGTTTTCCAGAACGCATTCTATACAAGCTCGGCTATGCCGTGCGGTGACAATGCGGATATACAAAGCAGGCGTTAGGGGCTTTAGATGGTTTGTAACAGGAACGGAATGAGGTGACTTGCCGATCCGGAGGGATAGAACTCCACATATCCACGTGGAAGACGCAGGGTTGCAGCATGTAAGGATGGAGTGCTTATCTATCTATGTCTCGGCTCTTACCGTTTGGGCATTGGCCGTTGCTATCATTGCAATTGGCTGATGAGATGGCGCACTTGGACACATAGCTTTTGCGAGTCTTGAGATCTTGTGAAAGATTCGTTCGGGCTATGGTTTTGCGCATGTAAAGAGACTAGGATGTAAGTGGACCAGTAGCCATGGTCGTCATGGATACAATGCAATAAAGCGCAAGCAATGTTAGTGTGTTAGTGTAAGTGGTTAGAGTTTGAAATTTGTTATTGACTGAATCGGTATAAATCAGCCTACATGACACTAATGGGGAACATGTGACAGCAGAGGTGCGGGGTCCGAATGGCAGCATGGACTATATTTAGAGCTGTCAAAGAATAATGTAATAGAGAGAGAGAGAGAGTGTGTGGAAGAGAGGATGGCTTCAACGCAGGCAGATAGACAGAAATGAAAATAGGATTGATCCTGGATAACGGCTTTTCTATTTTCTGGTACAATAATAATAATTGGGCGCAAATCAAATTTAGTCACCGAACGGTCTTTGTTCAAGGTTTAGATGGAAGTGGTGTGCATGACGAATATGTAGAGTCTAACAGGTGGAGGGAGATGCTGTCAATTGGGTCTATATGGAAAGGTTGCATATATTGAAATGAAAAAGTATACTGGATAAAAATGATGGAGAAATAGTGGATAGTGGATAGTGGATACAGTTGAAGTGCATTTGACATTTATTTCTTTTTGAACGTTCTACAACGGTTGTTCTTCATCTTCATTGCATTTATCTCAATGATTATTCAGTACAATACCCAGAACTACGAGTACAATTATCTTAATGATTATTCAGTAGGAGTTGTACGGAACTACGAGTAAAACAGGTTGGCTCTTGTTGTCACAAACGATCTATTGTAAATGCACGCAATGCTTTAGTCTCTCTTCCATCCACTCAGTAACTTGAACTAACCACTGAAGTATCCGCTAGAAAGGACCGCTTCTTCTCTAATAATTGAAATAGGCCACACTTAGCTGTATTAACCGATACCATCTGAGGTACTACACTCTCTAGTGTTCGTGTCCATTAATCTTCACTGTATAATTGAAAGGTCTTCCCTAAACTCGATTGATGAAACTTCTATTTACTTAAGCAAATAACAATTCCTCATGATGCTCGTTGTATCTCAATCCAGAAACGGGGTTTTCCTTGACAATCTTCTCAATGGCCTCCAAATCCTCATCGGTCAAGGTGATCAAATTGCCCAAGTTCTTTGCAATCTTCTCCTTGGTGGAACCACTTGGAATAGGCAAAATCTTCACCACGTTAATTCCTCTGAAATTCTTCTTTTCTGAAATGCTGGCAATCCATGACAATGCCAAGGACTCGAGACTGGTGTTCTTCACATTGTGGGCGAAATGGTACAACTTCCGCACCAACTTCATGTTGTTGGGAACGTTCTTTGCACTGAATTTATCGATCATATTTCTGACATCACCCTCTTTGATATTGGCGAAAAATTCCTTTTCGTGCTCAACGGTGTAATCAGTCAAGTAGCCTCTGCAAAGAGGAGAGTATGCCACAATTGGAATGTTGTGTTTCGACAATTCTGCCAAAATGCCGTTGTCAAAAATGTCCTGGCACAACAACGACAATTCCAACTCCACACACGAAATAGGCGCAACGCTAACAGCCTTTGCAATGGATTGGATTCCTACCTCTGAAAGCGAAATGCCGTCGATTTTTCCTTGCTTCACGTTATCGTAGATGTAGCTGATGGTCTTGTCATACGAAGTGCTGAGATCAACTCTGGCAATTTCGAACAAGAGCTTAGGTCTCTTGGCTGGATCTTTGGGGAAATATTCAACGATTTCGTCAATCGACTGATCAATGTATTCTTTGGATCCATTGGGCTTGAAGGTTTTAGGATCCACGCCTCCCTTGATACTGATCACCAAGTCTTTCACGATGTGTTCTGGCTGGGAGTCGACGAACGCCTTCAAAAGCTTCAAATTGGCAAAGTCCGGACCGTAAAACACACCACCATTGATCAATTTGGTGCCGAATTCGGGATGGGAAGTCACATAGGCCAAGGAATCCACGGCCTTCTCTAATGGAGCTGGGGTAGGAGTCCAAGTCAAAGACATGGTTCCGTAACCAAAGTTTCCTGGGATTTTCACAACTGACATTTTTGGGATGGGTTCGAATATAATTAGCTTTTGATAATTGAAGAAGTGGAGAATGGACTGGCCAATGCCTCAATTTATAGTCAACTGGTTAATTAACAGTGGCAAACATTGAAATTATCCTGCACTCAAATCCAGTCTCAGAGTTGAAAAGTAATCAAGTATAGGAACAGAGACGGAGTTGACGGGGCGGAAACGGGGTTAAGGAAAGAGACATATCCGTGAAGTATAACCGTTTTATTAATTACAGTGTTCCTAATTCGAAGGTTTGAAAATTCCGAATTTTCCGAACATGTCCTACAGGATTAGTAATTGAGTGAATAGGTTTATGGCTATAGTAAGGAACCTTTGGGCAAGGTATCAACTAAAAGGTCGCACATTTAGTTGTTTTCATATTTTACAGAAAAAGATCCACGCTTCGGAAAATGAAAATGCTCAAATTTCAAGTTAGAAATATTTAATGTAACCTTTTAGAAACGCCGATTTACTCCTATTCAACAGCAACCAATAACCTGCGACAAGCGATAAGCATGCACGTAGAATCTCGGAGAAACCGGTAGATCAAATTGATTAGACCTGAAAATTAGCAATACATCAATACCAGGCTGTTGCTGCAGATAGATACTTCGATATAAGTAGTTCTATATGGTGGAATGGTTCTTAATTTTTGAGGGGGTACGAAAATAATAAGGTTCAATAAAATGGGTCTAAAGAGTTGTTCCCAACAATATTATTTAGAACCAGTATTACCTCGTCAACAATTGTAAGCTAACATTCTTTCGGTATTTAGTTCGTGTATTAACAGTTCAATTGGCTCGAGGCACATACAAATATTATCCGGAATATCTTCGGGTCGTTATCGATCATTGGACGTAGTTTCCTGGGAAGACACCGGTTTGCCCGTTGTATCTTCCAGTCCACCAGCCATTGGCATCTGCAGTTCTTTCCACTATCTCTATGGTGGCTCCTGCTGGGAAAGTCAAGTCTCCTTGTGCTTGGGCAGTGTAGTCGTACAAGGCCACACAGGTTTGACCGCCGGCACTTGGAGCTGGAGTAGGAGGTGCTGCTGCATATGCAGGGGTCTGGGCTGGAGCTCCGTAAGCTGGGGCTTGAGCAGGCGCACCATAAGCTGGGGCTTGGGCAGGCGCACCATAGCCTGGTGCAGCTCCAGCAACTGGAGAAGCAGCTCCATAACCCGTAGGAGCTGGAGATGGGGCTCCATACTGAGGAGTGGCGGCTGGCTGTTGGCCATAGCCACCATAGGCTGGAGTGCCTGGAGCCTGGTATCCAGGGCCCTGTGGACTCTTGTAGTCTCCATAAGCAGGAGCGCCCGGAGCGCCTGGAGCTTGATATCCAGGGCCCTGTGGACTCTTGTAATCTCCGTATTGCGGTTGTGCTTGACCCGGTTGGCCGTATTGGCCTGGAACGTAAGGAGGCAAGTCGGTACCGGGAGCAGCACCGTCGGCACCCGGAGCACCAGGAACGCCGTTGGCATTGTTCATCATGGCGTGACGTCTCTTGGTGGCTTCCAACTTGTTCTTGGCATGCCCCACCTTGAAGTGGGTGATGGTGATGGCGTCGGTTCTCTCCTCAATGTCGCCCTTCTTGTAGTTGTAGGCCTCGACAATGTCGCTGTTCAAGTCGAAGTAGGGGATCTTCAACTCCTCCATGCGGCTGTATAGCGTGTAGAAAATGTTCAATTGCATGTAGTAGAAACTGACAAACAAGGGCTTGATGAAGTCCGACTGCATCTGGAATAAGATGGGGAGCTCGGTCTTCAACATGTCGTTGTAGTAGTCGTACTCCTGCTGGGCCACGCTGACCTCGGCCTCGGCACTGTACATCTTCTCCTCGTCCTTGGCCGTGCGCTCCTTCTTGTCTTCGTATTTCTTGTGGTTGCGCTTGTGGCGGTCCAAATCCACCTGCTTGTGGTCTCTCTTGGTGGCCATTTTTCTGATGCACTGGATGACCTTGAGGAGCTCCTGGGCGGGCTGGACAATGCGCTTTTCGATCAATTCCAAGTCGGGCTTCAAGGTCTCCTTCAATTCCTTCACCACCTCCCGGTACTGCTCGGACGCCTTGATACCCTCGGGGTTGTCTTCGGGCACCGTGGCGTTGGGGTCGGACAACCGACCCGAAATGGGCTTGTAGATCTCCTCAATGGCGGTGGAAAAGTCGATCTGGAAATCCAACATGCCGTTGACGGCGCCAAAGTAGCGCTTGGATTCGTCACTCAACTTCTTAGTTTCCACTTCCAACTCCTTGAATCTTCTCTCTGCATCGGCGTAGACGGGGTCCACGGTGACCTCGCCCATGTTCATCTTTTGCCGCAAATTCTGGGGCGCCCGTACAATGGACTTCTTGATACCTTTGAAAGACATGATGTGTAGATAAATGGAGATAGGGAAATAGTGAGTTGTAGTGAGTTGTAGAAAACCGGGGGTCGTGCACGCGCACAAGAGCTTCCGCCATTTCCACAGGTCAGTCAATTACTGCGGATTGTGGAGGGTTAATATGAGGATGGGGGAAGAATAACGAGGATTAATGTGGATTATTGTGGAGGAATGTATTTTGAAGAGTAGATGGTGAGGTTGAATGATTTAGAGGTAGAGATAGTGGAATTAGTAAATGTAATGAAAATGCAGTAGTTATATGTGATGGTGTCAGAAGCCTGGGAGGCTATTTTGACCCGAGCTCTTATCTGATGGTATTATGTGGGTTTCAAGCACTGAAGATGCGAGAAGCGTAAAATGGCGATGCAGGGAATATGTGGGTGGGATTGTGTAGGAGCATATCGAAACTAGGAATATTTGCAAATTATATTTGGACTACTAATTGGAATTAATACAATATGTGAATATTCTTTACTTTTGACTGCGTATTCTTTACCTATGATACGACTGCTTTGGGATATTATTATTGAATATTTACTCTGAGAATCCAGAATAAGTATCAATCCTTTCCAGATACCAACCCTCTATACTGCCCCAATGGACCAGTTGCATTCAGATGGTCCTTCATGATAAGGTTCTACTGTCCTAATATTAACCCATCTTGTTCTGCGATTCTGTTTTAAATTCCATACCTGAAACACTTCCCTCCTTAATTCTCCCTCACTTTGAAACACCCTTTTCTCCTTCCTTCTCTCCTTCTTTCCAATCACTTAGCCCACTTGTTGTCTCCTCAACAGCCTCCTAGCTCCTCTCTTTAGATCCATATACGAGATCTCCTTAGCCCCGAATCCGGCCCGGTTCCAAAAGCCGCGGCACGTGACCAGGCAGAATTTAAAATTCTGCAACTATATCAGCTGATCAAAAGCAACTTCTTTTACAGCCAACCGTTACACTTCTATACTACTTGCTTCTTTCTAAGCTCTGCGCACCCTTAACTCCACATACCAAAGGACTAGTCCCATTGCAATGTCTATTCCACGCATGGAAGATTACGACGTGTTTCCTAATGCAGGCTTCTTGCCGGACAAGATGCCTTTGACCAGGCTTCCACAGGAGTACTATGCTCCGTGGGAACGCTTGGTGGAAAACCTCCCTTCGTTGATTTTAACTAAGCGCGTCAGATCCGTCATCGATAAGCTCCCCCTTTTGTCCACCGACCAACTCACCGCCGACGAACAGTACCGTCGTGCCTACCAAGTGCTTGGATTCTTGGCCCACGCCTACATATGGGGCACCAACGAGCCCTCCAACAAGCTTCCCGAGCAAGTGGCCAAGCCATGGATAGAAGTCTCCGAATACCTCCGGTTGCCGCCCATCGCCACCTACGCCGGCTTGTGTCTCTGGAACTTCAAGCACATTCTTCCTCCCCAGGAAGGAGACGACATCTGGGACTTGGACAACTTGACCACCATCAACACCTTCACCGGCTCCATTGACGAAAGTTGGTTCTACCTCGTCAGCGTCTTTTTCGAGTACAAGGGCTCGTTTTCCATCAAGGCCGGTCTTGAGGCCATGAAACAGGCTCAGGACAGAAATGTCATCAAATTGACCACAACGTTGCAAAACTTGGCCGAGTCCATCGACCACTTGGGCTCCGTGTTGATGAGAATGGAGGAGATGTGCGACCCCCACGTCTTCTACTTCAGAATTAGACCCTACCTCGCTGGCTGGAAAAACATGGGCGATGTTGGATTGGATAAGAACGGAGTGTTTTACGGCAATGAACCTCAGCCCCGCACCTATAGCGGAGGCTCCAACGCTCAGAGTTCCCTCATTCAATTTCTTGACGTGCTCTTGAGCGTCAAGCACTACTCCACTGGCGAAAGACCATTGCCCCATGAGTCGGCCAACAATGCCCAAGGACCAGAGAATGCCTTTATGGACGAAATGAGAAGCTACATGCCAGGTAAACACAGTGACTTCTTGAAGAAAGTGCAAGAGACCACCTCAATCAGAGACTTTGTCCTTGAGTCGAGAAATCCAGAATTGACCTTGAGCTATGACGCTTGCTTGGCCATGTTGAAGCTGTTCAGAGACAAGCACATACAAATTGTTACAAGATACGTTGTTTTACAGGCCAAGAAGTCCCAGTCTGCGGGCTCTTCATCTACTTTGAGATCAGGATTGGCTAAATTGAAGAGAAAGGGTGCCGAGGAGAAGGGTACTGGCGGAACTTCGTTGTTACCATTCTTGAAACAGTGCAGAGATGAAACTGGTGATCCAGCTGCAGGTACTTGGGGTAAGAGAATTCTTAGTGATGGAGTGATGAGATTGAAGTTTTCAAAGCCAAGTGCTATCAATGAAGACGAGTAGAAAAGGGCAGGTTTATAGATATCAAGGAACTGGAACACATGGATTAATGTAGAAAGAAAGAGAAATTGGGACTCGTGGAATGAAAAGTGCCCAAGTGGGCTCCATATAAAAATGTAGTACCCACCAAGAGGAATGAATGGCACTTAAGCAAAACAATTGTACGAAGCATACCCAGCATCCATTGAAATTGAAGTAGGAAGGTCCTAAATCAACTCAAATGGTACACGTAGAGAACAGTAAACTTTGGTGCTATTAATCTTGTCTCTTCTATGTACGGTATATAGGGCACACTAGATCCACCAGTTTATGGCCAAATCCGGCGGAAAATGGCCCCGAATGCTTGGAATCGCTCCAACCAAGCATCTACATACAAAGAATGACATCACTCACCCTCCTTTCCCTCTTTTATCTTCCCCCCTCTGTTTCTGACTCACTCTCACTTCGCAGTAGGGTGAAAAAATTTATCATTAATGTTCAAAAGGCTACTCAGAGTCACTACCAGAAAGATGTCTACTGAAGCCACTCAAGCCGCAAAACCACCAGCCGCCGTCAAGGTCGCCAAGGAGTCCAAAAAAAAGGCCAAGAAGAATGACCAATTCTTGTTGAAGACCCCGAAAGGAACCAAGGACTGGTCTGATAAAGATATGATCATCAGAGAAGGCGTGTTCAGCTCGTTGACCCAGCTCTTCAAGAAGCACGGAGGTGTCACCATCGACACCCCCGTGTTCGAATTGAGAGAAATCTTGACCGGAAAGTACGGAGAGGACTCCAAGTTGATCTACAACTTGGAAGACCAGGGTGGAGAGTTGACCTCGTTAAGATACGACTTGACGGTGCCTTTTGCCAGATTTGTGGCCTGCAACAGCATCAGCTCCATCAAGAGATACCACATTGCCAAGGTGTACAGAAGAGACCAGCCTGCCATGACCAAGGGCAGAATGAGAGAGTTCTACCAGTGCGATTTCGATATGGCAGGAAACTACGACGTCATGGTGCCCGACTCGGAGATTTTGAACATCTTGTGTGACGGATTGCTTGGCTTGGGTATTAATGACTTCAAGGTCAAGCTCAACCACAGAAAGATCTTGGATGGAATCTTCCAGGCTTGTGGAGTCAAGGAAGAAGACGTGAGAAAGATCTCTTCTGCAGTGGACAAGTTGGACAAGTCGCCTTGGGAGGCGGTTAAGAAAGAGATGGTGGTGGAGAAGGGCCAGACCGAGGAAGTGGCCGACAAGATTGGCGAGTTTGTCAAGTTGAACGGTACCATTCAGGAAGTGTTGGCTCAGTTGAAGAGCAGTGAGCTCTTGAGCTCCAACGAGTCTGCCCAAAAGGGAATTGAGGAGATGTCCATTTTGGCAGACTACACCGAGGCCTTCGGCATCGACAAGCACCTCAGTTTCGACTTGTCGTTGGCCAGAGGCTTGGACTACTACACTGGATTAATCTACGAGGCGGTGACTGCTGCCTCTGCTCCTCCCACCAACGCCAGCGAATTGAAGGAGAAGGCCGCCAAGGACCAGAAGAACAACAAGAAGGACGACGACGACGCCTCGGAATACGTGGGTGTTGGTTCCATCGCTGCCGGTGGCCGTTACGACAATTTAGTTGGTATGTTCTCCAACGGTAAGTCCATTCCATGTGTGGGTATCTCGTTCGGAGTGGAGAGAATCTTCTCCATTATCAAGGCCAGACTTGCCAAGCAAATGGACACCATCAGCCCTACGCAAACGCAGGTCTACGTGATGGCCTTTGGTGGAGGTGAGGGCTGGAACGGTTTCTTGAAGGAAAGAATGTCCGTCACCAACCAATTGTGGAAGGAGGGAATTAATTCCGAGTACTTGTACAAGGCCAAGGCCAATATTCGTAAGCAGTTCGATGCTGCCGAGAAGTCTGGAGCCAAGTTGGCCGTCATTTTGGGCAAGGAAGAGTTTCCCAATGGTGAGATCAGAATTAAATTGTTGGGCCAAGGCAACGACAGTGACGAGGGTGAGTTGGTCAAGACAGCCGACCTAGTCGACGTGATCAAGCAGAAGTTGGGCCTGCTCGAGAAGGACGGAATGGACAACATCACCAGATTGCTCAAGGGCTTGTAGCCATGTTTATAGAAATAATAAGAGAATAGCCAAAATGTAGAAATGATAGGAGAAAGATAAAGAAAAGGGAAGAAAAGAAGTCAGAATGAAGGAAAAGGGAAGAAGAGAAGTCAGTAATCGAGAATGAGTAGAAGGGAAGAAAAGAAGTCAGAATAAAGGAAAAGGAAAAAGAGAAGTCAGTAATCCAGAATGAAGGAAAAGAGACGAGAATAGCTACAAATAGTGAATCGAATAATTAAAAAGAGATGAGATAAATTCGTAATTGAGATGATAGCGAAGGGTATCGAAGAATAAGAGCCACAATAGAGATTCAATTAATGGACGGAAAGAGACAGAGAATAATTTCTACATATTGGACAGATTCAACAACTCAGTGAAGAAACATATCTACGATATTTTCATTTTCTTTTATTCTTTTAACAACTTGTAGTCTACATCTATCCGACTCTGGTAATACCATATCCAATTTTATGAAAATATTAATTTTCTTAATTTTCATCTAACTTCACATTTACCTTGTTTCCATGCTTCTGCTTTCCCTCCCTCTTGACACGGTTCCATAAGGTGTTGACATCGTCGAAACAGAAGTGCCAAATGACTCCACACCAGGAGTCTACCTGGGGCAAAGGGTCGTAGAAGTCGGACGCAATTTGTCTTAATTTGGGCAATTTACTCCAGGCAATGTAGGGAAAATCGTGGTGTTCGTTGTGGTATCCGACGTTCCAGGTCAAGAGATTCAAAGAGCCGTAGTAGGAGTAGGTTTCTTGGGGCATTTTGTCGATGTTCACTCCGTCCAAGATGGTGGCATTTCTGGGCTTGTTGTTCTCATTCAAAACGTAGTGTTCGGCTATGAAATGGCCAGCACAAGGATGCAAGGAGCCGGCCAAAAACGAGCTCATGATGAAATAGGCAAAGGCACGGATTCCCCAGGCCTTGATCATCCAGAAATCCACCGATAATTGCACGATCACGTTAAGAAGATGGATATAGGTGAACTTGATTTGCGTGATGAACATGGGCCTCAAGGCGTAGAAGAAAATCTGACATGTGGCAAAGAACACCTTGCCAAACAAGTTGTTGAGAACAAGACTCTCGAGTCTGGTGGGCAAGTCAGTGTCCAAGTACTGGTCGCCCAAGAACTTGTGATGTAATTGATGGTAGGGCTGGAACGACGCAGAATAGGGGATTCCAATGGGCAAGTTGCAGAAGATCGAGAAGATCTTGTTGTGGAACGGCTTCTTGAAGAAGAGATTGTGGGACAACTCGTGGATAGCCAAAAAGAGGGCCTGGTTAGAGGTGGCTCCAATGATGTAGGCCAACGCGATGAACTTGGCACTGAAAATAGGCGTATTGCGGAGATAGTAGGCCACAGCAAACTGCAAGAGCACCACGGCAGCGCCATACCACTTCGACTTGGGTTCGTGGCCTGTTAACTTGGTGACTTCGGGGTATTTGGCAAGAATCAACTTTCTTCTGTTGACGTGTGGTTCGGTCTCTTTGGTCCAGTAGAACTCGTTCAAAACCTCAATGGGGGCACTGGCCTCAGGAGTACTGAACGTGTAAGTCTCATTGCTGGTCCTGTGCTTGATGGACGTGGAATCCGAAGACATGGTGAATTTTTCAGGTTGAAATAAACCGAAAAACGTGGGAGAATTTAGGCTTGAAGGCTTGGAACTGGAGATATTTGACACGAAAACGAACGGAACACGCTATTCCAGAACTATATGCCAGGGGCTTGCTTATAGAGACAGGAGATCACGCCACTTGAAGAAGAACGAAGTGATTAACTGTCAGCTGACAGGGTACGCGATCTGAATCAAGACGACATCAAGACATTGTCGTGATGGACTTCAACGGTCCACTTGAACGAAAAAGAGACTAGGCTATATGGAAAGGTTATGAAGAGAAGAGGTAAGTAGATAGGAGTAGTAGAGGTGTAGATGTCGGCTAGATTCAGCTGCAGTTGTTACATTTACAGTTACTTAATTGGTCCGTGTTATGGTTGACATGTTTGACAGGCGGAAGTGTCTAAACAGGTAGTGCAAGAGAACCGATTTTCACATTTATTCTATGTAATGCAACTGTAGACTGATAAGAGATACGATACTTTGCAAGTGATTTCGTGACAATGGGATGATTGGATAAGATGCAATGAGAAGTTGTCAAAGATACCACTGGAGCACCGGTGAAGGATCCAGAGTGACGTAGAACTAGTGATGTAGAGCGAGTGTCTTATTTTCGTCTTTATTTAGATTATTGAATCAACCATCTTGCACGAGCACTATTTGGTTTTTTTGTAGCTCATTTATTCTCTATTCTGAGAATTTGGAAATTCACCATGATATTAGTACTTGCTAAACTCCGTATATGGATAATGTGGAGCCTGTTTATAATTCTGGTTCATCTGAGGATATGATTCATACTGAGGGTACCCCATTGGTTGGGACATACCTTGAGGATACATTGCAGGTTGCATCCCTGGCCCCACATTGGAGTACATTGGCTGCGAATTAAAGTTGAATGGAGGATTACCAGTAGCCGCTTGATTTGGTGCTGCTCCATAAGGAGCAAACGGAAATTGTTGCACGAATGGTGATGGCTGCTGCGTTCCATACGGAGTTGGTGGATTTTGGAACGCTGGAAATTGGTTTGGCATAGTTGGAACTCTGAAAGGATGTCCATTGAACACATTCGATTGTTCCCACGTTGCTTGAACCTGCCTGTTTTGGTTGAATTGGTTGTTCTGGCTCCTTTGGTTATTCTGTTGAATTTGAGCTGGGTAACTTGGTTCATTCACCAACGTTTCTACCATCTCCTTCAAGCCCTTTCCTTCAGAATCCTTTCCAACCTCGGCAGTTTCGCTGGTGGCAGCAGGAGTCAGATCAAATTTATCATTAAATTCAATCGAATGTTGAAGAATCGACGCCTCAATCTCTTTCATTGAGGCGGGCATTTTGACCTGACTGGTCGACTTTCCAGGGTTGACAGAAGGGGTTTCAGGATCCAACTTTTTGTTTTCATTTTCAGCATTTTTACTGGGCTGTCTCTTTTGCTGAATTAATTTCTTCTTTGTTTCTTGAGAATCATTGATGTCAACTAAACTCTTAGTCTCCGGGGTTTCAACAAACGCAAATCTTAAGTTAGGTTCATCAAATTGTTTTGGCATCAACTTTGTAGCCAACAGCACTACGGCATGGAGCCTTAAGTTGTTCTCGTGATTCTTAATCTCTTGTGAGATTAACTCTGAATCATCTTTCTGATCACTTGCCTGTTTTATTTGCATAATAACTGCATTATCCAAAAATGAAGGTACACCATTCTCCAAGTACGAGGAATAATCACCAAGAAGCAAATTGAAATTATTGGAACGAAAAAGATGGTTATCATCAAAGTCTTTAAATTGGAACTTAATTATGCGAAAGTCCCTAAATATGACATCTTCTTTGAAGTAATAACTTCTGAAAGGACGCGATTTAGTTCTCAATCTATCATGCAATTCTTCTTTTAATCTAACATCGCTTTCTTCCATGTGCTGAATAAATTTGTTGAGTAAATTGATGAGGGATTGCATTGTATACTTTCTAGTTTGCATGCTTCTCAACAAAGAGGCGTTCTCACTCAAACAACTCAATATGAATCTCAGAATAATCAATGCATTTGTAGATGATACCTTGTCAAAATCAAGTGCAAGGATTCCATTGAAAATATTCTCAATATATCTGAAAATGAAATTATAGAACTTAACACGAGGCTCTGACAAAGAAATGGAGGCTGACATGGTAATAGGCTTGGCTTCAACCAAGGCTCCCAAAGTAAAGAGGACAGTCAATTGTTTGATTAAAAAACAACCATTCTCCTTATCCTCAATGGAATATATCTTTGCAAAGTTGTCAATGAAACTTCTAAAGAACTGAGATTCCACTTTAGAATATGTGAGCTTTTTCACGATATTGGGCCCATTTTTGTAGGTGCCCGGCAAATAGTGATAGCCAACGAGACAAATCAAAATGTTATTCAAATCGATTTCAGGTTTTAAATTGAATCTGGGAGAGTCCTTGTTCTGGTTAAACAATTCTGCCAATTCTTCCGTGAATGTGTTTTTCGACAAGATCCGGGTCAAGTTTGCCGAACCTAACTGAAAATCTGGAATTCTAGTGAATTGAGAACGCAAAAGCCAGAGCACTGCATTGTACTTGTCCTCAATGTTGTTGTAGATGACACCGATGTGGTTGTAAGGCTCGTTCAAGGCAGGTAACAACAAAATACAGAACTGGTAGTATTCAATGGCCCTGCTGAAATTTCCCTTTAATTGAACGGATTTTTCCCGGGGCGTCAAGGATCTATACTTGTAAAACTCCTTGTAAGACGAGCAAGGAGTGACGTAGGACATTTCCACAAAGGCCCTGTGTCGGGAGATGTCACCCAAGGCCAAGAAACACTTATGGATGAGATAGAGGATGTTTGCCCTGACGTTGGAGTCGGCGGTGGGGAACGCGTCCTTGGACACAGCTAATGCAAAGTATTTCATCACGGAGTCCGGCATCAAGGGGTTGTGATAGGCCGTGGCAAGGTGTCTGAAGGTGTTGAAGTAGAACAGGATGACGTCCTTGACGAACTTGGAGAAGCTGTCATTAATCTTGCGGAGCTCGACCGGGCGAATTTTGGAGGCTGAGGCATTTGCGCCCTTTTTGTTGCCCTTGGCGTTGTTGGATAACTTGATGCTGTTGGCGATGTCCTGGTAGAGCATTGCGTGCTGGTGCTGGAAGAACTTGACGATGGGATAGTGGAAGTCGAGCCAGAGCATCTCGAGTAAGCCAATAGTCTCGAATGACGCGAGCTGGTTGTTGGGCATGGGCGCCTCTATCAGGTTGTAGTAGTTGGCGAAGTCCAGCATGATCCAGTTCTGGAACTTGGACTGGACCAACAGGTTCAAGCCCAACAAACTGGCATGGTCGATGAGCTTGCGGTCCAAGAACGAGTCGAGCTGGAGCTTGTAGGCCTGGATTTGGGACAGGACCGACGTGGCCATGCTGAAGCGTGTAATGAGATCGAAACAGACAGACAGGGATTGGGAATCGGAAAGCCACTGATTGTTTCTAATTCAAGGTGAGGTCTAAGTCTAAGTTCAAAGTTCAACGAAGCTCCGACTTATATATACTAGAAGTGCCAGGCTAGAGCATTCCGGGAGAATGAAGCGGAGGAGTGCAGTAAATTTTTTACAGATTTTCGAGTTGAGGTTTTTAGTCGTATTTTCGGTCCATTTGACTGCACATGGTGGCGAAAAAACATGGAGGCAAACTGCGATTTTTGCCATCAAAAACGATTATATAAAGGGCAACAGGTATCGTCTTTTGCAGCCCAACGCCACCACCATGGACACCTCCTATTCCGTCAAGGTGTATGTCTACGATCTCTCGCACGGGTTGGCCGCGGTGTACTCTCCCATGGTGCTTGGGGTGACCATTGACGCCGTGTATCACACCTCAGTGGTGGTCCACAACACAGAGCATTTTCTCAGCCAAGGCATCCAACAGACGGCGCCAGGCACCACCAAGTTCGGACTCCCAATGGAGGTGATCGACATGGGCGAGACCTACGTCGATGCAGAGCTTCTCCAGGACTTTTTGCTGGAACTCCAAGCCCGAGAAGACGCCAAGTACCACGCAGCTTCTTACGACCTTTTCGACAACAACTGCAACCACTTCACCAGCCGGGTGACGGAGTTCTTGGTGGGCAAGGAGCTCGAGCTGCGGATCGTCAAGCTTCCGGAAACGGTGATGAACACGCCCAACGGAGCGCTTCTCCGCCAGATGCTAGGCAACGGCGGGTCCTTTGTGTAGTAGTAGTAGAAGAAGAAGAAGAAGAAGAATAGATAGAAAAAGAAAATACAGTGTAGAAAAGTGGAGAGGAATAGGAGAGGAGAGGAAATGGGAGAAGAAGAGGATTTGAAGAATTCAAGAAGAATTGAAGAAGAGGAGAAGAAGAATTGAAGAAGAAGAAACGGAAGTATGGGTTTGGCGATGTACTTATATGGGAGTAGATGATACGAGGGGAAGAAACGTGAGAGGAGAATTGAAGTATGGGTTTTATTAGTAGTATAGGAGAGATCACCTAGAAGTGATGATAGGAGCCCAGAGCTCTGCAGATAGGGTGCATTGAAATTCATGAATAATCGGCTATGGACGGCAGATGAATTAGGAGATAGCATACCAAATGCAGCAAGGAATGGCAGGTGAAACATTGAGAGCACCAGAGCTACTAGATTAACTTCTGTCTACAGATATGACAGCATTCAATGTACTGGCGAAATCAGATCAGATCATATTTTATCTATGCCCATACCAGAGATGCAATATCTTCAGAATTGAAAGTATAGTTACTTGTAATCATTACAGTGCCTTAGTTTACAATATGACAGTACATCACTTGGATTCATTCACTTCAACTCATTTACTTGGATTAAACACTTGGACTCAACTTGGATTATTCACTTGGACTCAACTTGGATTCATTCACTTGGACTCATAAACTTATATTCATTCACTTAGTTTCGATTACTTGTGCTCATTAACTTGGTGCGATTACTTGTACTCATTAACTAGGTTTCGTTTACTTGGATTCACTTGAACTCATTTACTTGGATTCATTTTCTTGCCATAATTTCAATCATTTCAGCTTTACTGGCAAATGATCAAAATAGGCATTTTCTCCAGCTAATACTCATTTGTTACCAATCCTTCCTTCACTCCTCCCTTCCCCTCTATCTCTCCTATATGTCTTGTCACCCTTTTGCAACGTTGATGAGACGCTTACGTAATTTACAGCCAAACAGTGGATGCAAATGTTGACGCCTACCAATTATCCATCTACCTACCTCTCTTCTTCCTGGACCCTCAATGAACGACATCTCCTCCTTCGATTCCATGAGCCAAACCACCACCAACACCTCCTACTCCCAAGACACCTCTGGAACCAACGCGCTGGCGCGTTTCTGGTCCTCGCCCTCTGCCTTTGGAAACCACCACCAACTCCAGCCTCCCACCGAGTTCCTCCCGATGTCTGTCGATGCTGCAGTGGCCAGCCCCAATTCCACCGCCTTCGGCAGAGACAGCGCCGTGCCCAATAAAACGGCCACGGGCGCAGGAGCAGGGATGGGGCCACCCCCATCCACTTCAGCCACCTCCGTCCCGCCCAAGGGCGTGTTGAACATCCACGCGCAGAGCTATATTCCTCAGTACGCCCAAGAGCCCGTGATGGTGGGGTCGGGGGCAGTGTCCGTGGACCGGTGCGGCCATTGCAGCAATTGCCAGGCGTTGGCCCTGGAGATGGTCATCAAGAACCAGATGATCAAGAACCTCACCGAGCAAGTCACCATGGCGAACCACTCCCGGTCGAAACCCCTCCGGAATGCGACCCCAGCTCCCGTGCCCATCGTGTCCCTAGACCATTCGATTTCAATACCTCAGAACCATTATCAGCTATTCCAGGACTTATCACAAACGCTTCAGGACAAAACTCTCGATTTACAGGATAGCCAGCTGCGCTTGAACGCCCTCATGGTAAGTATATCCATGAAGGACCCTAGCACCTCCCTTACAAACTCGGGGCATTACGACGAGCAGGAGCTTGCCCACAAGATTGTCACAAAACTCCACCTTCTCAAAACCGAGAACGACAGCCTTCTGGCAATGCTCAGTTACGGCAATCGAAGCAGCCTCCTAATTGAATTGGGGCTTCTTCGAAAGGAAAACTCCATGTTGAAAGAGGCATTACGTCAGAAGGAAATGTAACGCCAAGATCCGTTTCCGTGGCCACCAGGTAGTTACTCCCTGCTAATGGTTTGTAAACCTCTACAGGGGAAATGGCACTGTTGTTCACATTGGCGCACACGCAATAACCTTCCGTCTGATCGTCCAGCGGGGTTTACAACAAGGTGTTCACTCCCCAACTGATCTGAAGCAACTGCATCCTGTCTATTGTTGACAAGTTGGTCCTAGTTTGTGCGCGGCAAATTTCGGTAAGGGATGACGTACATTAGCCCATTTGAGCTTCGGAATGAGCGGAGCTACGTGGTCGGGAACTGGCGCGGGAGGTGCGTGCAGATAGCAGTCGCAATGCTGATCTAGAACTTAGGCTGGGGAAGGGAGGGGGGTTATGTGTACTGAACTGTGCGACTGCTTTATTTAACTCACTATATATGCTACTAAAACTTTTGATTTGAACTTCTTCGAATTTAAGTTTGACATCCTGTGCTGGACAATCAACCATACTGATCCAGTCGAATTTATATCAAATCTGTTTGAACCTGGTGTGTGTAACTTCACTTGGATGAACTTTTAATTCCCCGATGAGCTCCAATACACACTTCACCAAAGAGTCCATTTTACCTGCCACAAATGCCGAGTCTCCATTCTACGTGAACTTACCCAGTTATGATGCAAAACCTATCGACAACTTGATCAGCTTCTTCAAGTTCTGGAAGTACTTCATCAAGTCCTTGATCTACTACTTCAAAGAGATCGCTTTAGTGAAGGAATGCGAGGCCAATCTCAGTTACCAGTTGATGAGTTCCATCCAGTTTCCCGGTTTCAAGGACTTACCTTTCAAGGTCATGGATGAAAGCCATATAAAGAAGGAATCTCCAACCGCTTCCAAAAATACTACTCCTACAAAGGAGCACAATCGGAATCTTTCGGGTGGCTCTTTGACACCTGTAACTTCCAACGCGTCTACTACCACTTCGGCAAATCACGGTGGCCACCCCGACCCAAAGCGGCCTGGTCTTTTTAAGCAAAAGTCCAACAACTCCACGTTTCTCAAGAATATTGGTCCTCAGGGCATCTCTCATCACAAGACAATTTCCTTATCAGCTCCAATAGGAACTATTGGATCAATTGGAAATACTATTGGTAATACCTTGGGAGGAAATACCGGAAAGGGGGGTATACAGAATGGAGCAATCATCCATACAGCTCACAGTCATCATAATGACGTCAAGATTCCTCCTGCTTTCTTTCCTGATGATTCTATCTTCAAGAACCTTCCTCCAGTTTTACTCAACCAGCACCAGGTAGCTTATCATAACACCGCCAAGGCTTGCAAAGATTTGAACCATAAGTTGATTCCAAGATTAGAACAACTTTTGAAGAATTTGTCTTTCAAGATCAAAGAAATCAAGGCTTCTTTAAAGAACGAATCATTCTCCAACATTGAGTTGCTCAAGGAAATTAGTGCCACTGGTGCTGCTTTAAGTTCGTACATGAGTTCCATTGAGCGTTACAGCGGAAAGGTTCCAGTCTTGAAAAAGAAACTCCTTTCTCCTGAAGACAGATCTGTCGAAGGCGAGGATGATGATGACGATGGTGTTTTGGATGATCCATTTTTGGTCAAATTGCAAGTGGACTATCAACTCAAGCACCAGCTTATTCTTGAAAATTACATGTTTGCAGCCTACGTGAACCTTCAAAATATCGCCAAGGATCTTTTCTTGTATGTTATGAAGGAAATCCATGTTGTCGTGGAAAAGTTTGGAAAACTTCTGTTGAGTCCAGAATTGTATACGTTCTTCAAAGAAAAAATTTCAAACTCTCCAAAGGAAGACTGGGAGTACTTCATTTCCATGAACCCAAACTTCTTGAATGTTTACAAAGACACAGACGTCCAGAAGAAGAGAGCAATTAGATCTTTCAAGACGATTACTATCCCTTATTCTGACTCCATCCACAACAAATGTATTAGATTTGGAGTTCTTTACAAGAAGTCCAGATTGTTCAAGAACTATCACAAGCTTTACTATGTTTTGACATGCAACTATTTACATGAGTTCAAGATCGAGGAGGATCATGTTCTCAACGAAATGAAGCATATAGGTGAAGGAAAGGGTAAACACGGAGAGAAGGGAAAACATGGAGACAAGGGCACTCCACCCAAGAAGAAGAAAGACTCCTCTAAACATAAGATTGGTGGATTTATCGGACACGAAGAGGTTCCAGTTAAATCTTATAACCTTAATGATCTTTCAATTAAAATTAAGGATGAAAATGGATTCAAATTCCAGCTCATCAAGGATTCAAATCCTTCCAAAAAGCACACTTTCAAGTGTTTGAATGTATCTGACTTTTCGAGTTGGTTTGGCGACTTGGAACAAATGTGCAAGCATGGTTCGGGACACATCCAGAGGTTCCAATTGGTCCAATCTAAGATTAATCTCAAGGAAGAGATTGACGAGAACAGCAAGAAGTCAGATGGGCATGATGCCAACGGAAAGGAAGTTGCGGGACTCAAGAAGAACTTCAACTTCCATTTGGATTTGGATGAAGTTAAGGATGACAGCTTAGCTGCTATTTTTACACCAACTATCAAGACTCCTCATAATCTTTCTCCTGCAGAGGGCAACCCATTCGAGGATACCTTCTTGTCTGAAATTCCTAAGCACGAGCCAAAAGCACTGGATGCTGCTTCGTCTCCCACCCACACTCCTCCTAGCATAGCCTCTTTGGATGCAGTGGCTGGAGTTCCTAAAGAGGGAAATGCAGAACTGCACGAAAGCTATTTGAAGTTGCAGCAAGAAGTGTTGAAACAACAGCAAGATCTTTTGAATCGTGAAATTAGAGAAGCTATTGCCCACCAAGCTAGAGGCGACACTTCATCTGATACGTCGGACTCGTCGACCACAACCACCAGTCTTTTAAACGAGAAGGGTTCTAATGCAAGGAATGCATTGGCAGTGTTGTCTAGACCCGGTTCCAATGATTCACTTGCATCATTTGTGGTTGGACCTTCAGTTCAAGGAAGCGTGAAGCAGTTTTTGAGTAACCAAGACATGATGAACGGCGATCTGAGCGGAGCGGTATTTGACCTCGGAGGTGGGGACAATTCATCAGAAACTACGGCTTCGACCACCCAATCAAGTGTTCCCAAGGTGGTTGTATCCGACAATTAATAGAATTAGAATACAGAATAAATTTAATACATATAAGAGAATACAATTATAATAAAGGAAATCAACTATCGTTGAGAATAAAAGAATACTATCATACTTGGAGAATAAATGAAATCAACTATCATTGAGAAAATTCAATTAGAATACAATTTTAATAAAGGAAATCAACTATCATTGAGAATAAAAGAATACTATCTTACGTAGAGAATAAAGGAAATCAACTATTAACATACAGAACCGAAAGAATCAATTCAGAGCACCTTCTGGAGCACTATTCGTAATTCATGGAACATATAATTTTCAGTTTCATCACCGAAATGCACAGTTATTTTTGTAACATCGCAAAATGACACCCATAGTAGATCTCTAATTATATAGAATAATTATTCAGGAAACTAGTCGAAAATTACACCAGTGTACTAGAAAGTTGACAAATACATTGCAATTATTTGTGGGAATGATCTAGTCTCGGTGTGATCGAGGCAGTTGCACACAATAATTCATCTTGCCGAAGTGTGGGGTTGTAAAGAGATATCTGCATAAATCAGGCGGCTTTTCAAAGAACTACACAAAGGTGTATTTTTGCGGTTCCTAAATTTAAACATAGCCTTGAAACAGAAAATACAACAGGCTAGCTATGATTGGATCCTTGCCACCGGAGAGATACGTGTTTTGTAGAACAACACGCGGAAGGCTGTATTCTCCCGACTAAGCCTCGACTGTAGTTACCTCAACTGGATGAGAGTGATTTGGGTGCAATAATTGTGCCGAAAACCTCACCTCGAGCATTGCTCAAAACAAGCAACACTAGAGAGATAAACAGGAGAATACAGGGATGACAGAAACGAAGCAAGGCAGAGACTAGGCTTAGGATAAAATTGCAGGGATAGGATGCTAAGGAAATTGCAGGGATAACTCGAGGAAACTAGACTGCAGGGAAGGGTGGAGGCAATCCTGTGGTTATAGGGTATAAACTATGGCCAAAGTCGAAGTTGTGAGCAAACCACCGAAAGTTGCATGTATACTTAACTCGAAGTGCTACAACTCTAACTATTTAGTCAGTTGGACATAAGATTCGACACAGTCACTGTTGACACCTCGTAGGTGATCCCCCAAAGGGTCCTATTACTTTCCCCAAGTGCTCCCAACACTTCATGACATTAGTTTCACCTCAAGGCGCCATTCTGCTTTCGAGTGCCACCACAGAGACCTCGGGCCCAAAGGCGATTCGCATGTATGCATCGCCACTGCATCGCCACTGCACTGCCACTGCACTGCCACACACTGCCATACTGCACTGCCACTTCAGATGATAGAAGGAGATGGAATTTGGAGGAAGAAGTCGATGGAAATTGGAGGAAAGAAGTCGATGGAGATCTGAGATGAAGGCGCCGATGGCAAATCTAGAGTGTGTAATGTCGCGTCTGTGGAAGCAACAGACCAAGGCTTAGAATAGAAGATCATTCACTATCAATTCCAAACTGTGAATATGTGCACGACATATTCAAGGTGATAAAATGCAATTGTAGTTGTATTTCCAATTACAGTTGTCAAAAGGGACATTTAAATTGTGTTGCGTGTTCCATGCTGATCAGAGTGTCTAACAATTATAAAATGCAATCAGGGATGATAGCATCAATGGTTCTGATAATTGTGACAAATTGGTTCAATACAAAAGGTAGCATCGGTGAATAGATGCAAGTAATTCGGACAATTTGTCGATTTTTTTAAAATATCGACAAATCTGTTTAAGCAAATCAAGATTGCTGCAATTTCCCTTGAGAAATTGCCTGTACGGCAGCATCTTGTCTGTATTTGCATAGAACAGCTGCGTATAATATTGACTGTATTCGACAACGGCTGCGCAATGATATTCACAGTATTCGACAACTGCTGCGTATAATATTGACGGTATTATCATGGAACAACTGCGTATAATATTGACTGTATTCAACAACAGCTGCAACTACCAATATGAATTTCTAATCACCTGGAGATAATAACTGTTCAGCAGCAGTTGCAAACTATATCAGTTCATTTGAACATATATAGTACACTTGTGTTGGTGCAATTACATTTGCAAGAGTCCAGAGACAGTTACTTGTATAGCTGCATTCTTCACTATTGTCTTCTTACCAGGTAATAATAACTTTCCAATCAACCAAATATAAGCGAACAACACTACGGTATCAAGTCAATCAATTGCAACATTCATCATTTGCTGCAAATCTTCACTGGTACTCGCACATCCCCCAATCACATGCCAGTCACACTCAGCCCAACAGCAACCTCGTCTACACATTGCTGCAAATTACACACTACAAACTACACACAACTACTCTTCACTACACTACACTACATTACACTATCAATTGGATATACCCTATCAATAT
The DNA here is from genome assembly GCA_030582475.1 of Suhomyces panamericanus. NCBI lineage: Eukaryota > Fungi > Ascomycota > Pichiomycetes > Serinales > Debaryomycetaceae > Suhomyces > Suhomyces panamericanus. Next base: position 28,778 of record JAKTXI010000061.1, read on the forward strand.
TCGTCATCTACTGCACTAAGACCATTTACTTCACGATCACCGTCACTCACTTTATTCACATTTACCTCCATTCATTCTGGTCATCTCTGCACGTTTACACTGACCCTGCATGCGGCAGCCCCGCCACTCTCTACACCATTATGCAGGCCAAACACTCCAAAAAAATGCCTAACTAACTGCAACATTCACCTCTCTCTTTACCGCCATCTACAACCATGTCTTCTTCTTCTGGCTACAAGAAACACGAGTTCGCCGTTGCATCCGACTCGGAGCTAGACGACACCCACGACCCTGCCACTAACAAGCCCATGCGTCGGTCGTCGTCCTTGTTCTCGTTGACGTCGTTGTCCTCCAAGGACCTCCTCCCCAAGCCCGAGCCCAAGGAGTACGTGGCGTTCATCGAGGACAACCGCCACTTCAGCTTGATCCGCAACCTCCACATGGCCGACTTCATCACGTTGTTGAACGGGTTCTCGGGGTTCTACTCCATCATCTCGTGTCTCCGGTTCACGTTGACGGGCAAGACGCAGTACGTGCAGCGGGCCCACTTCTTCATCTGCTTGGGGTTGTTCTTCGACTTCTTTGACGGCCGTGTCGCCCGCTTGAGAAACAAGTCCTCGTTGATGGGCCAGGAGCTCGACTCCTTGGCCGACTTGATCTCGTTCGGCGTGTCGCCCGCCACCATCGCCTTTGCTATCGGCTTCCAGACCACCGCCGACGTGTTGATCTTGACCTTCTGGGTGTTGTGTGGCTTGACCCGCTTGGCCCGCTTCAACATCTCCGCCAACAACATCCCCAAGGACAAGTCCGGCAAGTCGCAGTACTTCGAGGGCTTGCCCATCCCCAGCAACTTGGTGTGGGTGGGCTTCATGGCGTTCTTGGTGTACAAGGACCGCATCTTGCACGACTTGCCCGGCGGATACGTCTTCCAGGGCACCCCCCTCGAGTTCCACGCCCTTGCCATCGGCTTCTTCTTACAAGGATGCGCCGAGATCTCCAAGAGCTTGCGTATTCCCAAGCCCTGAGCTTTCGGCATGTGATGTCTGCATTTCCCTCCATTCAAACAATTATGAATCCAGCATCCGGGACGGTGTCGCCTTCTTGGCTTTCTCTCTAATTCAAATGTACATTCTACATATTTACGTGGGTATAAATCATTAGCGATACTTCCTGTTATGAAAGTAGTAGATGCAGGCAACTGCACGGTATGGCCACAAGCGGATATCATAGTGCTGCTAGCGTGGCTTAAGACTCCTGTCCTGAATCCTTATCAAGACTTGAAGTTTATTTCCCGGTGAAACGACTTGACAGATAACGACTTTGAATCCCAAAGCGTAATATGCGCTTTGGGCGTAGTGCTTGAGATGAGTCTGCTTATCGGAGACTCTCCATGTATGCGTCAAGATAAGATGGAGGCATGGAAGAATTGATGAAATAGATACCAATTTCTCCAATTACAATTCGATAACAAAATCCTCTTTAAATATCGTAGATCTATGGTGATGGCCGAGTCTCTGCTATTGTGATTCTTCATTGTGTTATTTCCCAGTTAGTATTCCCCAAACTGGTCCTTCTCTAATATGCTCTGTATTGTTCTTCTTTATGTTCTCATCAAGTTTCTTCATCGTTCCTGTAGGTTCTCGATCCAAACGAGTACATGGCCACTTCCCGGAAGTCCACTTCGCCATATCTACCCGTTTGAAGCTCCTTGTATGTCTTTGGATCGAAGTTTTTGGGGTCCAAAAGACCCAAGTCTGCTCTTTTCCAATTCAACTTATGACTGTGATTGGCAATATCCACCACCAGACACAAGTCCCAGAACGAATCGTGGATTGGCTTCAATCGGAAGAGCCAGTGAAAATGGGACCGCAAGGACGCTGGCCGTGTAGGACTCTGGGTGATGTTCACTTTGGCACATTCGTAGTGAAAGAGCGAAAGTAGATGTAGCAATTCTTTGCTCTTTTTGATCTGTTCCATGAGCACCTGGACTTTTGCTTCGGTCGACGTCTCGTTGACGAGATTCAATTGTTCCTGATCGACCCGTTTGACGTAGGCAAGTCCGTCAGCAATGGGGTTTCTGAATCTGGAGCTAGACAGGACATAGAAAGAGCGAGCAAAGACCGTCAGTATTGGGGCCGGTTTTGCACTTTCTGCAATTCTGAAAACAGATCCGGAATGCTGGGACCTAGACCTTCCCAATGGACCCCTCAAATAGCCCAAAAGCACATTTTTAGATGGTTTTATCGCAGCCCTGGCAGTGGTCATTTTCTCACCACCATTAAACCCCCATTCTCATACTGTATATGCAAAACAAAAATTTTCCACTTTCTTCACCAAATGCTTTCCAAAATGCTGGCCTTCAGAGGTGTCGCCAGAGTGGCCTTCCGGTCCTCAATGTACACCGCCGTGCCCAGAACGTCTGTGATGGCCAAGTTCTACTCCACAGAAAAGCCCAAAAATGCCAAAGAAAACTCCATTTTGACCGAAGACCTTTTGGCCAAGGCCGGCTTTGAGGACGCCGAAGGCGCCATCAAAGACGCACAGGCTAAGGAGGGCGGCGAAAGCGAGGAATCCAACGAGGCTGAATCGCCTAGAGCAAGAAGAAAGAGAAGAGCCCAGACCTCCAAGGATCTCCAGAGAGAAAAGTACGCCAACTGGTTCTACATCTTGTCGTTCCTTGGTGCTGGAGCTGGAGTTGCCTACATGACCAGAAACTGGGACTCTCCCGAGGAACAGAAGGCTGTGGAGGGCCTGAAAATCGACAACGGTTACACGCCAGGCCTCATGTACGAGCGTTTCAACAAGAGATTGGGCTCGTTGTTCACATTCTTTTCCGAGCCCGCTTTTGAGCAATTGTTGCCACCACCAGCTCCCGAGGCGTACCGCCGTCCTTTGACTTTGGTATTGACCTTGGACGACTTGTTGATCCACTCGTCGTGGGACACCACCAATGGCTGGAGAACGGCCAAGAGACCCGGCTTGGACTACTTCTTGAGATACTTGTCGCAGTACTACGAGATCGTCATCTTCAGCTCCAACTACGACATGTACTCGGCCAACGTGGTCAAGAAGTTGGACCCCATGCAGGCCGCCGTCCAGTACGCCTTGTATCGTGAGGGCTGTCGCTACAAGGACGGCAAGTTGATCAAGGACTTGTCGTTGTTGGGCCGTGACTTGGCCAAGACTGTCATTGTGGAGGTGGACGAAGACGCTGTTTCGATGCAGCCAGAAAACGCCGTGATGGCCAAGAAATGGGACGGCAAGACCGACGACTACTTAATCCTGTTGATTCCATTTTTGGAGTACTTGGCCACCCAGCCTTCTCAGGATGTCAGACCCATTCTCGGCTCTTTCAACGACAAATACCACATTGTGGAGGAGTTCAGAGAGCGTGAGCAGGTCTTGAGAGCCAAGTGGAAGAAGGAGAACTCCAGACCAAATGCCGGTAATTTCTTGGCCTCGATGTTGGGTGCTCCAGCTTTGGCCAAGGAGCCAAAGATGCCTTTGGATGTCATCAGAGAACACGGCCAGTTCCAGTACGAGCAGTACGAGAAGTTTGTGGAACAGAACATGGTCAAGGCTCTCGAGGAGGAGGAGAAGTTGAAGGAGAAGCTCGGCAAGACTTCTTTGAAGAAGATGCTTGACGGTCCTCCTTCGGCCGAGGAGATTGCCAGAGTGCAGAAGGAGATTCAAGAGGAGGCAAAATAATGTATATAGGAGCTTCACAGGCAATCATCTGTAATAGGTTTAACAGTCAAGATTGATATTGTAGGTAGTATGGAAACACCGTAATTAATATGGTGATTATTGTAATTACAGTTCATGGCAATTGACATCACAGCCAAATTAATATAATTAGTGAAGTAATTTTTGCCATCTTGGCCAAATTCAGATGGTAATAAAAAATCCACGAGATGAATATCATGGTGATGTCTTGTATTCTGAGTTATCATGACAATTGCGATCATGGCCATAATAATATCTTAGCATTTTAATCACCGTCAACAAGTCGTTTTTGGCAACATGGCAATTAAGGCCAGACAATTGTAATAATTGCTAAACAATAGTCTCACGGTCAGGCAAACTTCCTGCCTATACAATATTTTCCAGGCACTATTTTATCATCAAATCTAATTATCACCGTGTCTGGTTTATCCTTACTCAAGTCATCAGTGATTGGTTCCTTTTTGATATGCAATTACTGGCGAAGTCCTTCAAATCAATTTGACTATCGGTTAGAATAATCAGCTAGTCTATGTCTTTAGTCGTACATTTATAGCCGGAACTGGGCAATAGTTGTTGGAAACACCGACCAAATAAGCTCTCAAACCCTCTTATCATTATGACGTCGTACTCCGTGAATAGTCACCCATGCATTAGGCACAAACTATCACCGAAGTAGAATGTAGGTGCTAGTGATTGTTCTCCACTTCTGGTTAATTATTAAATGAAATTCACCAGTCTTGGTACAAACTTGCTGGGGAGGAGAAATTTGTCCTGGTATTCAATCATATGCTTGGCACTCCGACCGAGTGCAAATGTTCGGACTCCATGGATTTGCTGATTTCTGGACTGGGAACGGAGACTAGCCGGACTTTTCACTACAGCCAATAAGGCACGCTTCCAGCAACAGTGTAACATATCCCCTTCAGCCGTTTGCGAGCTTAAACGTTCCATAGCCCCACAGTATCGTCGTTATGTTCTTCTTCACCAAGAAAAAAGGCACAATTTTAGGCCGATTTCGGATTGCTCAAGAGCCGTTGTAGAAAGCTGTGCATTTCTTGGTCCAGAACTCGGTATACATTACAAATAGGAGCGCCAGAGAACGATTCTGAACAGCATTTTGAAAGCCAAATTACACATTCACGTACTTGGAACTAGCTCGGCTGCTTCGACCTCCGTTTTCCTCCTCCTGTCGTCCGGAACGCTTCCGTTAAATAACCTTCACAGACACATAGGTGCATATGGAAGGTGACACAAAAAGAGTTTTATCTTTTTCATCAGTGAGTGAGTCAATCAACCAATAATATACTTACCTAGCCTTTTTAAAGAGACCAAGATACCCCCGTATCTTTCAATCAAGACATTCCTCTTAGTCCTTCGAGTGCACACACCTCCATACATTTGTCTTTTCCCCAAATCCACTGCTCGTTTGGTTCTCCAGCTACCAGGGTGTGACTATCAACACATCCCTTTACCCCAACTACGGCTGCACCTCCACGTCCTGAAACACTCATATCGGAGTAGTTCTCTCATCACACAGGCCTGAAGATCATACTCCGCTCTTTTCCGAGTCTCTGGATCGACTTTCTGTCCCAAAATGAGCACACCCAGTTCTGCTATAGCACCAAGACTGGCCCTCTCTCCAATCGCCATCTCGACGTCTTCTCCCGGAGCTACTGGCCGAGGTAGTGTCTCTGGACCTACTGGTACCAAGCCGGTAACTCCCCAGGCCTCTGGCGGTGTTACCCAGATCATTACATCGAAGGAATGGGTATTGCCTCCACGTCCCAAACCAGGCAGAAAGCCTAGTGTGGATACGCCGGCATCAAAAAGAAAGGCCCAGAATAGAGCGGCACAACGTGCCTTTAGAGAAAGAAGGGCCACCCGAGTCCAGGAATTAGAAGAAAAGTTGATGGAAGTTGAGAAAGAAAAAGAGGTCAAGGAAATGGGTCTTATTAATACCATCAACAAGCTCAAGGTGGAAAACCAGTTCTTGTTGAAGAATATGGACCAGTTGCGGAACGAAATGAATGCCTTGAAAGAGAGCCAACGAAACGCAGGTCCTTTCAAGGCTTCTTATAATTATGTGCCTATGACTTCTGGGGCCTCTCCTTTAACCCAGAATACTGGTTCTCCTACAAGCTCGGCTTATTCTGTTCAACAAATATCGCCAGCACCTTCTACCGAATCCCCCCCTGCCACCCATACCCATCAAAGATCCATTACATCAACTACTTACACCCCCATTTCAGCCCGTCCTACTCCTCACAAAACTGCGGATAACAACTTCGATTGTGGAGTGTGTCTGAAGGATGATTGTCTCTGTGAAACGGTCGGCTTAAAGACCGCAGATTCCGAGAAGGAAGTGGCCAAAAAGTTGGAAGAAACCTTGAACTCCTTCAAGCCAATGCCCGCAGTTTCTCTCACCAAGAAGAGAAAGGCGTCGACACTCAAGAACTCTGCTCCAATGGAAATCGATTTCACCAGCCAATTTACTGCCCAAACCAAGCCCATGCCACAACTCAAGAAATTGAAAAAGGCCAATGAGATCGGGCTAAATTTGGAAAGTAACCAGGCCTTCGAAGATAGTTCTCCAGTTGAAGACTGTGGATTCTGTTCAGATGATACTCCTTGTGTTTGTCGAGAGGCAGCAAAGGAAGCAGCCCGATTGAACAACTCGTTGAGTGTGGAAGTGGACGCACCAGAGCAAAGCAAACAACTACCTCCAATTTTGAATTCAAAGGGAGGACGTAATGTTTCGTTGCCGGTTTTGCATCCAGGACCTTCGGTTGAAATCAGAGACATCACCAACTTGACTCCAGGTGCAGTTCCTACAGTGATAAACCCTTCTAGCAGAAGCCAGGAACCAGAAGAAACATCAAAGGAAAGTGACTCTGGATGCACGGGAAACCCTGGAACTTGTCGTCAGTGTCAAATGGACCCAATGTCGACGTTGTTTTGCACTACGGTTGCCAGCAAAGCACAGGAGGAAGACGGAAGCCTGAATAGGGCCTCCAGTACTGCTTCCCCAAGACCAATGATTTCTAGAACAAACTCCAAAGCTAGCTTGCCTTCAATCTCGGTGGGGTCTTTGACTGCTCCATCAACCCCTTCATCTGCACCTCCTCCACTCATTGCTACCAATAACCCAGCCACCTCCACTTCTGGCATGTTCATTCCATGTGCAGATGCATACAAGACTCTATCGAGGCACAAGAAGTTCAATTCGGTTGATTTCAGTACTTTGGTAGGGAAATTGACCACGAGGGGAATGCAGGTGGAGGTCCAATCGGTGGCCAATGTGTTGAGGGAGTTGGACAGAAGACTTTACAATTAAGTTGCGTATTGATGTCAATGATTGATAATTTTAATTCTATTTATACTTACGGTGTCGAATATAACAGGTTTTTTTGGACAAACATAAAGTTGGCAAGTGTACTATTTACATAACGGTGGAATGTATCGAATAAGCTGGCAAGAGTAGTATTTATTTTTACGGTGGAATGTATCGAACGAACTGGCAAGAGTATTATTTACGGTGGGGAATGTATCGAATTAGCTGGCAAGTGTAGCATTCGTATTTTCCAACTGGGGAAAGTATCGGTTATTGGATATTACAAATGGCTGGCATGTGTAGGATTTCTAAATAATTCAAACGACAATTGGAATAACTATAAATAAATAAGTAAAATGGAAATGAAAATAAAACATACAAAAAAATCAATGAAGTAAATAAATCAAACATAAACTTGGCATAAGTTCAAGAAATAAATGTGCCTGGAATTTGGATATTGCTGTGCTTTTCTGCTTGGAGATGGGCAGAAGGCTCAGATTTCAATTCCGCATTCTGGCTCAGCTTTAAGTTGTTAATGTCGTAAGTAGTGTCACCGGCGGTTCTTGGATAGTGGGCTTCAGTCGAAGCATCCTTAACAAGTCCGTAGTTTTGGAAGTTGTCCAAGTTTTCTGGACTGGCCGACTTTCCTGGGTGACTACTCAATTCAGGAGAAGTATAGTGAGAAATACCAGGCTCAATGGCGGAAGCAACCAAATTACCTCTTTCGTCAGTGATTTTGCCAGTATTGGTGTTCACGTTAATTTCCTTGGTGTGAGCTAATGTCTCAGGTTGGGTTTGCTTCAAGTTCTTGATGGTCTTTGTAGCAACTTCGGTGGCTTCTCTTTTGTCGTGAGTTCCCCGGACGTTGACCAAAACTTCGTTTTTATTGCCAGAATGGCCAGAACCAGTAGAACCATGGCCAGTATGACCTGCAGTTGCAGCAGCACCAGCAGCACCAGCAGTTCCAATAGCACCAGCAGCAACAGCAGCACCAGCATGTCCTGAAGATCCTGTATGACTAGTAGCACCAGAGTGTCCAGTTCCAGTTCCAGTTCCAGTAGTACCAGTGGGTCCAGCTTTACTAGCAGGTGCAATGTTTCCAAGGTGGCCTTCCTTGGCGGCCTTGGAAAGATTCTCCTTAGCCTTCAAGTGCTGTTGGTGATACTTGTTTGGCTGGGAAGGGTCAGCAGAAGTGAGGTCTTGACGCTTGGGTAACTCAATGTCCTCTTCCTTCAAGCCTCTTTCACCAGAACCGAAGCCATGCGCTGGAATGGAGTTGGTTCTGTGGTTTCCAGAAGTAGTAGGTGGTGAAGATTTGGAATGCTTAGAAGCAGCAGCTCCAGTAGCAGCAGCAGCTGCTGCTGCTGCTGCCAAAGACTTGTGGTGGCCAGATTTTGGAGAAGTGGAAGAACCAGAAGAAGCAGCTAAAGACGAAGCAGGCTGGGTAACATTGGTCTTGTAAATCTCCTTGGTGTTGGCATTGATAACCAACTTACCAGAAGACAAGTCCACGCCCTGTTTGGCCAAGTCCTTGGACGCTTGACGAGCAATTAGAGATGCATCTTTCTTGTCTGCAACGCCAATCACCTCGACCAACAATTCGTCCTTGCCTTTGGCACCAGAAGCAGACTTGCTGGAAAGAGCACCAGCTGCAGCACCAACTCCTGAATGGTTACCTTGGCTCTTTGTTGCCTGAGTACTGGAATCACGATGGTACTGTTGCTTTCCGTGTTCATATGAAGCTTTATGGACACCAGCAGCATAGATTTCCTTCAATTCTTCAGAAGTAAGGTCCTTGTTGGAAAGATCCTTTTGATGCTGCGCTTTTGAAGAAGTCACAGCACCACGTACAGCTCCTTCTTCATACGCACCACGAGCAGCTCCTTCATCGTAAGCACCACGAACAACGCCTCTATCATAAGCTCCACTGGCAGCTCCTTCCTTGTAGGCCTTTTGCTGGACATAGCGTCCGGAATCATAGGCTCCAGGCTCAATGCCTCTAGAGAAAGACTCATTCTGTTGCTGCGAAAAATCAGAAGACTTGTCTTTACCATCGGAACCAGTATTATGAAGTACTGGATAGCCTCCAAGTGCAGCAGCTGCGCCTGCAGCTGCTCCAGTTAAACCAGCAGAATTGGCACCGGGGTAGCTGCCCAGTTCAATTTCCCTGTCGTGAAGACCGGGGTTGATGGAGGTGTTTCCTGGGTTTTTTAAAGGGTCCAACGTCTTGGTGGAAGTTGCACCAGTGGAAGAAACACCAGTTGTGTTCTTGACACCTGGGGCGTTCTTGCTAGAGGTTCCGCTTCCGGGTGTGGTCTCCTGAACATTGGCATTAGTTACATATCTGCGATCCTTTCCCACTTCTCTATTGGCTTGACTTGAAGAATTAGTATTTCTTTCGGAAAAAGAGTCGCTGTTACTAGAGCCACTGGCATGTCTAGAAGCTTCATAGGCACTTACTGCTCCGGCACCTACTGCTCCGGCAGCAGCACCTTGGGCCACTTCATTCTGGGGCTCCTTTTGGTTCTTTAAGTTGGTTTCATTGGAGTCATTGGTGGCAGGAGAAGGGTCTGAGTCGATAGGATCACTCAAAGAACCCTCCTTGCCTCCAGTTCTAATGAACCGGTTCTGTTTGAAGGCCTCAAGTGGAACTTCCTGGACGTCTCCGTCCTTCTTATCCACTTGTTCACCGCCTTCAGTCACTTTCTTGCCCTTGTGCTGAGAAAGCTTCTTGATTTCGGGGTCGTTGACCTCGGCAATTTCCACCAAGGACTTCTTGTTGGGTTTGTCGAAGCCGTGCTTCTTGTTATAGGCTTCTACCTCGGCCTCAGTCTGCTTTTTGGAAGTATCTTCTTTGGGCTGGGAATCCTCCTTGTCTCCAGAAGGAACCAATCCAGGCACCTGTTGAACCTCTGGAACCAGTGAGTCTGGCTTTGCCTCAGTTCCCTTTAATGGGTTCTTGGAACCTGGATGGGCAGGTGCATCTTTGACGTCCTGGAATTCACGTTCGGCCTGTTCAATCAAGGAATCGCCTGGCTTGGGAATTCCCGATTGTTTCTTTCCAGATACAGAGCCAGTGACACCGCTAAGGTCAGACTTCAAGCCCTTAGAGTCAGAACTGGATGATCTGTCTCCAGAGTGCTCGGACTTCTTGGTAGTAGGAACCAAACCTGGAACAGCTTGGACTCCGTCGTCGTCCTCGTCGTCCTTTCCTTCAGCTGCCTTCAAGGCGTCGTTGGTAGTGGGGTGTGCCTTTGCATTGGAAACGTCGTCATAATGGGCGACAGCACCAACCAAACCATCACCAGTAGACGAGGAAGAGGTGGATTGGTGAGAAGCAGATCCAGAAGTTTGGTGAGAAGTGGACCCAGTTGATTGAGTGGTAGGTTGGGTCAGTTTCAGGTTTGTAGTTGAACCGGAAGTAGCATGCTCCTTTTCAGCCTTGGCCTTACCCGCTTGGTAGGACTCGTCAATCACGTTGTCGGACTTTCCACCAAAACCAACTGCAGCAGCTGCTGCAGAAAGAGCACCACCAGCACCAGCAAAGAGACCTGGCTTGGAAGAGCCGTCAGCATTTAACGTTGAGGGATCTGGGTTGGCACTCTTAGAAACATCTGGGTTTACATTCTTAGAGGCATTGTGGTTGAAATTGTCTTCTCCAATGGCCTTATTGGAAGACTTAACGTATGCATCTGCACTAGTCAATTCAGGCTTGGTCGCATCATGGTCGGACTTGGTGACCTCATCTTCCGAATGGAAGCCGAGGGTTCCAGCAGCTACTGCCGCCGCAGCTGCAACTGCACCAGTAAAGAAACCCTCTGACTGTCCAGACTCGTTGGTGGCACTCTTGGTTGTCAATTCAGGGTCAGTCTTTCCAGAAGTTCCAGTGGCGTTCTTGGACTTCAATTCATGTTCAGCCTTTGCACGAGAATAGCCTGCATCATAGGCCTCTTGAACCACTGGATGCTCCTTCTCTTGAGACTTTCCACCGAAACCAACGTAGCTAGCAGCAGTTGCCAACGCTCCAGATGCACCAGCAATGGCACTACTGGTGTAGCTGGAAGATTGAGGACTAGACTGTGTCTTTGAAGCATTCTGAGATGTTGCATGCAGCTTGTCAGTAGGCTTGACAGAAGACAGGCTAGCAAGCTCCTTTTCGTAGACGCCCGTAGTAGACACGTTGGAGCTATTCAACGCATCGATTTCGTTCTGGGTCCGCTCGATCTGCTTGTCCAACTTCTTCAATTCGCTTTCGTAGTGGAAGTCCTTACTGGAAGGAGGAATGCTGGCATCAACAGAGCCCTTCTGGGCAGTTTGTGGGACAGCACCGGTCTCGTGATATCCAGAACGCTGGTGGGCAAATTGAGCAGCGGCCTTCTTGGAGTGCAGAGCATCGGTCGAAGGTGTGGTGGTGTCGGTGTTGGTCGCAACACCGTAAGCAGCACCAGCTCCGGCACCAGCGCCGGCACCAGTAGCAGCAGCAATGGCAGCACCACCCGGAATGCTCGAGCTAGCAGAATCATATTCAGAACCGGAAGACTTGGAGCCGCTGGTTGCTCCTCTAGTGGCTTCATTCTGGTGTTTTGCACCCAAAGACAGGTTTTTCGCAGCCACTTCCAGAGAGTGGGTGCTTTCCACCAAATCGTGGTGGGCCGCCTTGACTCCGGCAGTATAGGCACTGTCCTTGACTGTATCAACCAGGGGGCCAGTTTGGGCCTTGCTGTGAGAGTGGGAGCTAGGGTTCTGGATCCTGGAGCCAGTCGCATAATTTCCAGTGGTTCCAGCAGGCGAGCCCAGAGTCTCGTGGAAATTCTCATTTTGAGCACCTTGAGGGTCGTAGAAGTAGCCAGGGCCCTTCTTTTGTTCTGCCAGCTCATGATAGACGGGATTGGAGTTTTCGTGGACGCGGGTGGTTCCAGATGTTCCAGATGTTCCAGCAGCGCCAGCAGAACCGGCAACAACACCAGCAGCGCCAGCAGCACCAACAGTGCTGGCAGGTCCCTCAATTCCCGCAGGTCCAGCAACGCCAGACTTGGAGGGAGAGCTCACCACCCTGCCCTTTGGTGTAGATTTGATGACTCTTCCGCCTTCTTCAGTCTGGTGCTCAGCAGCAGGTTCCGAGACCACATGGCCTCCAGAACTCTTGGAGCTTCTGGAAGTGCGAGATTGGCTGGCACTGGAAGTGGATTTGGAGTCATTGGGTGACAGAGGAGTCTGGGGACTGGCAGAGTCACCTAGGACCTGTTTTCTACCTTCGGCATAGGCCTCGTCCACTACGCCCGAAACATCATCGGACTTGGACGACGACCGGGAATGGGACTTGAACGGCTTCTTCAATTTGTTCAAGAAGCTCTGCTTTTCTTCCGACATGGTGAAGATGTGAGTGATGGAGTAATGGAGTTAGAATGGATGTGAAATGATCCAACAAATGTAAGAAGGGAAGACGGTCAGGATATAGACTGGTCAGTTAAGGGATATTCGGTCACAGATATGGGACGGGTGGTCTGTGCAGATAATCCAATTTGGAAAGTTGAAAGGGACAGTCGGGGATTCAGCTATTTCAGGAATACTGGTTTTGCAATAAATCACAGATCAGTGCTTGTATGTTCTTAGTGCGAATGCAGCAAGAAAAATAGATGAAAAGAAGTAACAGAAAGACTCAGAGTATGGAAGATCAGAATCTATCAATAGAATAATCAGAATTGTTCTACGATCTGTCAAGGGCCAGATCGCCCCCTTTATACTCCCCTGGCCCCTGCAGCAACCATGAGCTCAATTGCAAATTCCACCATGGTGTTCCATGCAGCAATCTAACCCGCACATGTGGCTCGTGAAACTGGGGTACTGCTGGTTACAGAAGACATGTATTAGAGGGGCTATGATTGCTCAAGGGGCGTTGCAGGACTTGACGTCGCTAGTTGCGGTCATACTACAAGAAGGGTGTAGAGCCGGAGACCTTCGGATCCGGCGATTGTGGGAGTGGGGTTTATGAAATGTGGAGTGAAAAATACATCTGGTCTCACTTGGTGAAAAATACCGTCTCACTTATCACACTCTTTAAGAAACCATGTAGCACCATGGTTTCACGAGGCACGGCGCCATTTCTGACACCGGGTGCTGGACACGGGCCTCGGCCCACGTCAATGCACCTTCGACGTCATCTGGACGAACACTGGGATGGCCAGTGCTCCAGGAGGGTCATCACAGCAACCGTGCCAGGTCACGTGCCAGGCCTTGTTCTTCCCTGTTAGCTGTAGATGGGCGTCTTGTTGCCTTTGTTGTAGATCAACCGGGTCACCAACCACTCCAAACTCTCGCGGAGCCCCTCGTTTTCCAACACCGACACCGGGAGAAGCTTGGAGTCGGTGGCTTCCAATTCACTCACCAACTGGATGAACACACCCGTCTTCAACGCCACAAGATCCACCGCCTGGGGAAGATCCTGCTTGTTGGCTAGCATCAAAATGGGCACATTGACGCTATCGCCGCCCTCGGCCGACTCGGACGCCCACGACTCGTCGTGGGCCACCTCTTTGAGCGTCTCGTAACACTCCTGGAACCGCTCAGTGTCGGTGGAATCGATGACGAAGATGATGCCGTGGCACGACTTGAAGTAGCGGGACCACATGGAGCGCAACGACCGCTGGCCGCCAAGGTCCCAGAACTTGAGGTTAATGTTCTTGAACTGGGACGACAAGTGGGACTCGATCGACGACTCGAACTTGATGGTGGTGGTGTTCTGGCCCACGGTGGGCAAGATGCGCTTGGTTTTGAGGACGTCGCTGGTGGTCTTGGTGTCGCTGTTGGCAGCGTCCTTGGTCTTTTTGGTGCTCGAACTCTTCGTGTCGTTCAACGCCGGGTAGAGCAACTTGAGGTGCTCGAGAAACGTGGTTTTGCCCGCATTGTCCAACCCGAGAATGAGGATGTTGTACTGCTCTCGTTTGGTGTACTGTGTGTAGAGGGAGGAGGCCAAATGGAACATGGCGATGCAAGAACTTGGGGTAGATCACCCTGAAAAATGGCGTGTGGGGGGCTTTTTGGGCGGAAAAAACGGGCCAATGGGATGTGGCGGATGAATGTGCACGGAGAAGTGCCTGAAAACGGCCTTTGGTGAAGGGAGGGACGAGGACAGGGAAGGTAAACCTGTTGATGGAGTAGTAGTAGGATTGTCTGTGATTATGTGGCCTAATCGCTTACGTAAGCAGTCGGCTCAGTTACCCGGCCCTGGCTGTAGTATATAAGCGCCGTTTTCTCTTCTCGAAAACTTCACGACTGTCACCACTGTCTGGCGATAGTGTGGATTGTCGAATACCAATGGTGATGATGATTTGATAGGGACAACTGATCCTAGTGAAGATTTATCTTAAAAATAGTAGAATATATCTGAATTGGTATCGATATCTGCACTTCTGAGGCGATGAGGTGATGGTGAATGAGAAGAGAATGATCTAAGTGATGAATGAAGAAGAGATTGATCTAAGTGAAGGAGAAAGAGGAGATGGATCTAAATGGCTAAAGAGACAATTTGGGAAGAGTGAAAGAAGAACTGGTGTAGTGTCAGTATAGCTATTAGTATTGATTTTGACTTCAGAACCTACTCAGTGCACATTCTTATAAGTCATCGCGATTTTCCTTCTAGTAGATTGATATTTTCATTCAAGATTTGATGGAAAATATTCTAATTCCTCCTGCATTTGTGAGTATCCACTAACTGCTAAAGAGACTACAATAGCAAGTTAACCTTGTTGCTTCGGAACTGGAAGATATTAGGGCTCTTATTGTCAATAGACATTGGGCTCTGATTGCACCCGTAAATTCAATAGAGGATATTCACCTCTTGACAATTTACAACTTGTGTTGTTTTAAATATTCCAATCAGTCCATTCCGCTGTAGCTCATTGAATTGTATTAACATTAAGTTTTTGATCTAGAGTATTTAATTCGGTACAAGGACACTCAATGTACTATTTTCATTTGATTACTTCGAGATGAAAAATTATTCGCTCTCCAGATGAGTACATGTAAATGTTTCACCTGAATTTTGAACTCCTTCGATTTGATTTATCACGAACCATTCCCTTCTTCGTGAGAATTCTACTGCCTACAATCTTTCTTCGTGTGTAATATTTGGCCATACTCTGACGTTTAACTCAGCAGACCAATCTATGATACTAACCTAAGCATTCTTCTTGGTCAAGTCGGTCTTGCTCACGTAAATGTAATTCACAACAAACACGAACCAGGCCACCACCACCAACACGGCACTGGCCATGTACAACCAGGCATTGGTGATTTCCCACGATCTCTTGAATTCGTCGTTGGCCAAGTGTCTGACAGTCACGACCTTCTTGTCCAACAAGTAAGACAAACCGGGTCTCTTGTAGTCCAATTCGAAGGTGAACATACCGTGTTGGTCGGGAACGGTGAACTGGACGCTGTAGGCAAAGGTGTCGAGGACCTTGCTGTCTTCGACCGAGCTCACTGGGCCCAAAGGACTCAAGTCAAGTCTTTGGTATGGGTCCAACATCTTGAAGGCCAATTGCAAGTTGTTCTCGGGATCTTCAATGACAAAAGGCTTCCATTCGCCGTCAACCAACTCAGACACACCCACAGTGTACACGGCATCTTCCTTGACACGGTAGATGTGGGGGTTGGGCACAGCTGGGGCCTCGAGACGGGCATGTTCGACAAACTGCAACTTCAAGAGTCCACGTTGCTGGGTGAGCCATTGGTAGAGGTCCTGTTCAACGAGCGAGATATCTCCAACCCAGGCCACTCTGGCGTTGTTCAAGGCTTGCAATCCCACGGCCAAAACGCCCAACTCTCCGAAGGTCCAGGTGTTCTCTTCCTTGAGAGGCTGGCCGTCGCTGTTTGCACCGGCCGTGAAGGCGGTCTTGGAGCTTTTCACGAGCGGGATCAAGAACTCGTTGTTGGAGATCAAGGCGGCGGACCCGGAGTAGACGGGGTTGGACAACTTGGAAAGAACGGCGTTTCCAGCAACCACGTTTTCGGGGGTCAAAGTCACGGTGTTCTTGTCGCCGTTGAAGTAGTCGTGGAGCTTGAAGCCCTTGGGGGCCGGGTAGATGCCCAATTCGTTCAAAAACAACCGGGTGCCATCGGCAACCACGGTGGAAGCGTCTCCCACAACCAACACGTTACCGTGGGAGTTGACAAACTGCATCAATTTCGACTGGGAAAGCGACGCCTTGGCTCCAAACTTCTTCTTGGACACTGGCAAGAGCACCAAGTTGTCATACAAAATGTCTTCTCCGGCAAACAAGCTGAGTTCGGCGTCCTCGTAGGACTTCAAAGACAACTCAGAATGGGCACCCCATTGCTTGACGAGCTGGGTGAATTGGCTGGTGTGATTGAGTAGCGGATCATAGAGAACCAAGGTCTCTGGAACGACCGCTGCAAGAACCTGGACGGAAAGGGCACAGAGTGCTACGAACCAAGCCAATCGAAGCATAGTAGATGGTGGGTGTAGAATTTCCTACGTGTTGAAAAGTCGCAGTATGGGACACGTGAGTAGGGAGAGAATGGAACGGGGAGAGTTCAGGGCGTGGAATGGATGCTAGGGGAAGAGAGTGGGGGTAGGGTTGTAGAGGATGCTGTTGTGAGCAGATTGGTGTGGGTTTCGTGCTTTTTGCTTGGATTTTGATGGAATTGTGGCGGTCTGGAAAGAGGTGCCTAATTACGGTGCGAGCTCAGTATGGAGAGGGACGGTGGCGACTGTTGACCATAGATGACAGTTATGAACAGAATGAAGGTTTCAGAATGTAGAGAAACGAATTATATGTTGATTGATGTTGAGACCTGGACTCTAACTCCATTTTCCCTTTTCTATAGTGCCCTGATTCTGCTCGTCTCACTAAAATATCTACAGTATGTAGTTTTTCAGTCTACACTAGGTGAGCTATGGTCCGATCAACTGCCCTGAAAAATTCCTATTTTCAGCAAGAAGGAGAGATGAAACTTCGAGCCCCCTCACTCACGACCTTTATCTGTCTCCTTGCATAGTATCAAGACATTGCACTCGCTGTAGCCTCATTTTCCACCCCCTCTCTAATCGCACTAACTACCTTACAAAATTAACCAAAACTTTCTGTTCAAATAGTATCTCACTATGCCCATCAAGTTAAAGGTCGAGTTCCTTGGAGGCTTGGACGTGATCTCGAGTGGGATCAGAGAACACAAGGTGGTCGTGCCCTTGGAAGAGGGCGAGGCCACCATGAAGGACTTGGTGGAATTCATCACCAAGAACGTCATCACCGATGCCAAAGACATTCCGGTCTTCATCGAGGACGACACCGTTCGTCCTGGTATTTTGGTGTTGATCAACGACACCGACTGGGAATTGGAGGGAACCGAAGAATATGTCCTTGAAAGTGGCGACGTGGTGACATTTACCAGTACATTGCATGGGGGTTAGTGAAGAATAGCCTTGCAGGATGAGATGACTTGACTGTTCTGTTGTTAAAGATCATTGATGAAATTATCAGTCTATGCCCACATCACAGAGCATGTACACCATACTTGGACATGATAGGTTCCTGTCTCTTGATATTTCTTGTCTCCGCACATTGATACAGTACTCTTCATTAATACATTGGTACAGTTCTTGTCCTTATTCCAGTCCTTAATACTTGACCAAAATATCCTAATTATCTCAAATAAATACATTATCTTGTTAATGTGCTCATAATGGCACAAGACGACATCCAAGCACGCCCTGGCCCTCCCATTGCGTTGTAGGCACCAAGACCAACTGGATCGGATCTTCTCCTCTAAGTACCAGCACTGGGATCTCCTTTTGAAGTTTTGCCTTCACTCTGGCAGCTAAGGCGGCCAATTTATCGTGGTTTCCTGCGTGAATGGTCTCGTCAAACAAGACAATCTTATCGCTAGACTTCAATCCTGCTTGTTCAGCTGGGCCTCCAGCTACTACCTCTGAAACGACAGCAAATGGAATGGAAGGAGCAATTGGTGCTTTTGTAGGTTCTTTGACCTGAATTGGAGTATTTGAGGCCTTTACTGAACTCTCAGTGGTCGTTTTGGCCTTGGAAAACTCCTCCACCATTTTTGCCTCCAAGTCCTGGAGTGCCCTTTTATGGTCATTTCTCAAGCGGATTATTTTTACTCTGATGAGGCGAATACTGACCACGTCGATATCGGCCCTGGGAAACCCATCGGAACTCACCAATGGTGTGTTCATGTCCACCTTGTAACGGTTCTTGAGTAGATCAAAGAGAACCGAGAGTTGGGTCTCCATATCGGCTTTTATTTGGGACAATTTGGCGAAAGAAAGACTCAGAAAGTCATCCTCATAAGACTTGAATTGGTTGTCGTCAAGATTGAGCGACTTCATGAGTCCCCTGAACTCTTCTGATTCAGACATGGTAGGGTTAATATATGACTATGTAGATAAAGTAAGTAATGATATTGTGAATGCGAATTACGTAACAGAGTAAATGGAGGGTTAATCAACCTGGAGGCTATGATAAATGGATAAGCTGTGGAAAATGGCCAAATACTAGTGAATGTATGTGGTGATATGGATGTTGTCAGTTTTTTGATGTCAATGTTGATTGAAGTCGAGTTTGAAGTGGTTGATTTCATAGCTGCGAAAAAGGGCAGACACTCAAGGAAAGAGAAGTAATCTAGTTGTCCTTTAATCAAGAGATAGTTTATTTAATTGAATCATTGAATGGAAAGTAATGTATATTAACATATCCGTGAAAAGTGGGACAATTGATCTTTGTGAGTTCCGTAACAATTAAGGGAAGAATGATAAGAATTAGAATATACATCCATAATTCTTGCCATTAAATGAACAAATGATGTCTACTTCTACATCAACATTACTGAGTATTTGAACGAAATAAAAGTATTTTTTTATGGACCGATATGAAGATAACAGGAAATCAAACAGACTAGCATTCAATGCTTGAATGTCATTGCTAATTGAACTGACCAGCATGTTGTACTGACCATGCCAAATCGAACTAACCATGCTTAAATGAAGCGACCAGCCAGTTTATTAACCAGCTGGATCGAACTAACCATGAAATCAACCGACCTTAATTAAAATGACCAGCTTAGACCATTTTAGTCAAATATGATCAGCTTCATCCGTTTAATCAAAATGACCGTTTTAATAATAATAACCAACTTAACATGAGTTTTTATCCCTCGTAGCTGAGGGCAAATGAATAAGTACTAACGTTTTCCACGTCGTCGTTGTCGTTTCCTTCACTGATCTCCTTCCAGGAGGCAATGGTCAAGATAACGAAGCCAATAATGACGCACAAATCACCGAGCAACTGCTGGAAACTCAACTTGTTGTCAAAAAGCCACCACTCAACCACACCAATCAAGAAAATGGTGACCAATGAAGAGACCGAGGACAACACCGGGTTGGTCAAGGCCATCAACGAGAGAAAAGCGGCAGAGAATGTCATGTTGGCGACAATGGAGCCACCAATGTAGCCCCAAATTTGGCCCGTGTGCTCGCCATAGTTGAACATGTTGAATTTGTGGATGCCGGTAACGTGGGCAATCAGAACCACAGTGACCAAAATGGCCGAGGTGTAGAGGCCGAAGAGGCCCATGATGAAGTTGGCAAACGTCATCTGGCGACGAGGCGTGATGAGCTTGGTCAAATGGGGCGGAATGCACAAGTATCTCTTGTAGAGCACTTCGTAGTATCCGTAAAGAATGGCACCGGCAAAAATGGTCAAATTGCCCCAGAAGCGGTAGGGGTAGTCGGTGTTCTTTTCCAGGGCACCGGAGTCGGAGTAGGCCACGATGAACACGCCGGAAATGGCCACGATGACGGAGGACATTTTCAACCACGAGAACTTCTCCTGAAGAATTGGGATGGCAAACGCGTACGCTGTGAAGGCGGAGCAGTTATAGATGGCTGTGACATCGGCAGCATACGTCAAGGCCATGGCAGCGTACCAGGTGCTGCCTGCAACCGTCAACACAATGGTGACCAAAAAGCTCTTCCACAACATGTAGCGAATAGCGGGCGTGGACAAGAACGACAGCACGCATTCGGAGAGCAGGCTGGAGTTGGACACATGGGGGTTCTGGTCGATCAACTGGTTCAAGTGGCTGGTGCTCTTGTCGCCGTTGACATTGGCTTCGTAGATCAAGATGGACGTGTGGTACACGTTGTGGAACTGCTTGACCAAGCACTTTTTGAAGTAGCTGGAGTAGTTAGGTTTCTGGACCGGCACGAACGGCTGGCGGTCCGAGGGCTCCTCGGCCATGGAGTTGCTTCTTCTCTGGGTCTGGATGTCATGGCCTATGCTGTTGCTGATGGTGTACTCCTTGTGTCTGGAGGCCCGGTATTTGGAAAGCGTCTTGGCCAATGACACGGCCACCACCTGAGCAGGCCAGAACAACCACCACGAGCCGTGGGTGACCATGAGGAGGATAATGGGCTCGGAAAACCCGAGTTTATAGGCTTGAGAAGTGGTTTCCGTCTGGGTCACGAAGGCGACCAACGACACCACGAAGGCCAAGGCCACGAAAAGGACCTTGGACCGGGACGAGTGGTGGAACGACTGCGACGCCTCGTCACTGGAAGGGGCCAAAACGGTGATGGGCATGGTTGGTTATAGAAAGAAGAAGTGAATCGAGATAAACGTCATAGGTCCTGCAGGAAGCAAGCGAGAGGGAAAGGTAGGAGGTGGAGGTAAAGTAGAGGTAAGTGGGGGTGAAGGGAGGTGAGGTGGAGGTGAGGTGGAGGTGAAGTGGAGGTGAAGTGGAGGTGAAGTGGATGTAATGGAAAAAGAAGAGGGGTGGAACGTGTGGGTGTAATTTTGGTGTATTGGTCTTGGTAATTGTTAGGGGCTTCTAGGAGTGGAATTGCATTAGTGAGGCTGATGTGAACCTACACCGAGGTCAGATACGGAAAAGAGGTGAGACAAATGGAATGGAAGTCTACGTCTGGATTACTGCGTGTAATTGTTCATAGCTACTGTGAAAGCTGTATTGGTGCTACTGATTCTCGGTTCTTAATTATTTCTATAATTGGAAGTGCAAAAGTTGCAGTCGACGTCAAAGGTGCAGAAAAAAGTGGGGAGAAAAGAGTGTGTCCAGGATTCTAACACGCACGTTGATATACACACTGTATGGCCTATTAGACACTTCATGAATTAGACCCATACTTCCTGACTCCATGTAGAACCTAAACATGGTGCAAGGCCTTGATCCTGCAGTTCGTATGGATTAAGAACATACCATGCAGTTCACTGTCTAAGATCAACCCTTCAGTCTTGTACTGTACCTGGCATCGGTGAAACAGGGTCTAGCATGCAATTGGCAAGAAAAAAATTCCTTGGTGAACTATATCTGCTATGGGGAATGTTAGAGCCGAATCGGCCTCGAAACTAATGGCCTTCGGGAGGGATTGCTGCTTCCAGGTCGCGTATAGTAGCCTACTTGTACTCTAGGATTGAATACTTGTAGTCACGAACTGAGCGAGAGAAGAGGAACAGTGCATGCAAATGTTCCGAATAAATATGTTAAGAAGTGCTCAATTCCTGAGACCATTCCCTCCTAGGCTTCAACATTCTGCAATAGCGCTGACGCTTTTAGTAGTATCAACGTGTACCCTCTCCCAGAATTTAAAACGTTCTCTATGTCAATTAGAGTTTGTGGAACTTTGATCCAATATATATGGGACATTGAGTTGTAGCCCCGCCTATTCCCACCCAGATCATTCCACTGGTTCTATGTGACCTCTGTTAAAGGACCTAGAATATATTGTAACCTTCTAATCCACTTCAACTAGGAAGTTGTCTAATTGGAATGAATGGAATATCTGGTCAATTCGAATTTTAATTATCAACTGGGAACCTTGAAATGACCTCTAGTTAAATGGACAGTCGAGTCAGTTCACAGCGAGTGGCTTCTCCCAATGATTCTAGCACCGTACTTTCTTGACCCATTTTATTCTATTAATGTAACTTCTATTTTAGTCACTGTCACTCTGGTACAGACTATCCGACTCATCTCCCTTCTCTTTCTCTCCACCCTCTCCATCCTCCTCCTCTCTTTCAACAAGATATCCCCTCGGCTTTACGAGTCCCTGCTCGATCAACTGCCTCCGGGGCACCAACCGTGGAAGCACCACGTCCACTACCCGCGTCTCGCGTACCAACCCGTCTACCCACTCGTCCATGTGGCTGACGCCGTAATGGACCGGGAGCTTCATGGCGTCGAACTGCGGCTGCTTGTGCTTCACCCGGAGCTTGCGGTAGTCGGCGTAGTACGGCTCCATGGCACGGTACACCTCGGCACTGGACGCCACCATCCGCACATATAAGAGCACCAACGCCGTCAAGTACTTGAACTGGTTGAAGTCCATCTGAGTGCGGTATACCTCGAGCACATCGTCAGAAGGCTCGAGCTCCAAGAGCCGCAACAAGCAGCAGAGAAACGGCGATGGCCGTCCTTGTGTATCGGTACCGCCTACATAGCGCACCTGTTCCACCACCACGCCTAGCACGGTGGCCTCGTTGGTGAGAAAGAGGTGCTGTTTGTAGAACAAGGAGTCCTGGATGCGGTGGCGCACAATAGGCTCCATCAAGTGGGCCTTGTTGGCGACGTTGCGCTTGTCGTTGTAGGAGGGTTGATGTGAATCCATAGGAAGTTAATGGGAATGAGATTGCAATGCGATGTGATGAAGTTAATGAGAATGAGCGAAGTGATGTGATGAGATGAAGTTAATGGGAATGAGCCAACTGATGTGATGTAGTCAATGGGAATGAGCCAACGGATGTGATGAAGTCAATGGGTAAGCAGATTGATTAATATGTGAAGATGTTAATGAATGTATGGGCTATGAGAGTGTCTAAGTTAAGTGGGATGTGATAGGTGAGATGTGGGCAGTAGGATTGACTTCTTGGAAGTTATATGATCGTATGACGTGAAGAGTCTGTGCAAGTTGATAGATGAGATGAAAGGTCAATTGAGACAATTGATGAGACACTCTATGTGGGAAGACTTCAGATGCAGTGCCTTAACTGACAATAAAGATGTCAGTTGTGTGGTTGAGATTATGGATCTCAGATATTTCTTCTCAGAATTGGAATCTGACGTGTATCTTGAGTTAGAGTGTGTACGTCTAACTAACCTACTAATGCCTAAGTTGACTTCACAATATGCTTCGTAGTCTCTTCTTAACTGCTCCTCTTATTCCCTTTTCTCTTTCTCGCTTTACTCGCGCTTCTTCTTTCCCCTTATCTTGTCTTCTTGTACCGTTTGTCGTGCACTCCGTGCACTCATCTGTTCTTAGAATAGACGCGGTGTCGTGCGTTGCCACCTTCCCACTCTCCGTGTGGTGGTGTCAACACTGGCCCCTTCTTTCCTTTTCATCAACAATGTCGTTCAACTTCCCCAAATTCAACCTCCAGTCTATTCAGGACTCCCTTCCCTCTGTGGACCAGGTCAAGGAGTCCTTTTCCAAGGTCAACCCCGGCAAGACCGTGGACCTGTTCAAGGAGTCCATCACCCCCTTCACCACCAAGACGTCGCAGGTCCTCCTGGCACAGTTGCAGCAGGTGCAGCAGCTCGCCAACCTCAACGTGGCGTCCAACATCGAGATCAGTGAGTTGCCTGCCGACTACCTTGAGTTGGAGGCCCACTGCGACCTCTTGTTGAAGTTGTACTCCGACTTGATCCACGTCACCAGCGAGACCTACGGCAAGGTGTC
Source organism: Suhomyces panamericanus (assembly GCA_030582475.1). Lineage (NCBI taxonomy): Eukaryota > Fungi > Ascomycota > Pichiomycetes > Serinales > Debaryomycetaceae > Suhomyces > Suhomyces panamericanus. The sequence goes on from JAKTXI010000061.1 coordinate 52,564, forward strand.
CTACGATTACCCGCCCGGCAACTACGCCATCGCCAAGTTGAAGGACGCCAACGTGGGCGGCCTCATCGGCTCCAAGTTCAACCAGTTGCGCAACGTGTCGTCGCCCCAGGAGTTGGAGAAGGTGCTCTTGGGCAAGGACGCCGACGACGACGTCCACGTGCAGACCACCGACGTGGCCATCCCCCGCACGTTGTACGGCCAGTTGTCGGTCATCGCCCAGAAGCACAGCGAGGAGCTCAAGGCCGCCGACAATTCGTTGTCGTTGGCCCTCCTCCAGTTGTCCTCAGCCTACCACGAGATCGCCGCTGCCCGCTTGGACCAGGACAAGAAGATTATGACCGGCTTCAACGCGCAGTTGGAGGCAGTATTGGACCAGCAGTTCACCAAGGTCAACGAATTGCGCAAGAAGGTGTACTCCACGCGGTCGGAGTTTGACGTGATCCGGTCCAAGATCAACGATGACGAGGAGCAGGAGAATGAGGAGCTCATTGCCAAGGAGGACGAGTTGGTAGGCGCCACCGAAGAGGCCGTGTTGGAAATGAAGAAGTTGTTGAAGCCCTCCAAGAACGTGTCCTTGTTGAAGGTGTTCGTGCAGGCGCAGAAGGAGTGGTTGGAGTTGAGTGCCAAGAAGCTCGACGCCGTGTTGACCAGCTTGGACAAGCTTGACTTCGAGGACGAGGACGACCTTGAGTAGCAATAGAATAGATACCGATGTGATAGCAGCTTGTATTAGGACAGATACGGAGGTGGCAGTGGGTGTAGAGCATATAGGTCACGTGATATATGATCACATGATCAGTGTCACCTGATCATACCATGAAAATTGCCTTTTTGACCATATTCTTCACTCTACCATGTCCTCCTCCGACGCCGCCAATGAGCAGAAGGCTGCCAAGTTGCAAGCCCAGTACAACCAGTTTCAAGAGGACTTGCTCGAAATCGAATCCCAGCACGTCACGCTCACTCAGAAGATCGAGGAGTACCTCATTGTGGATAAGACGTTGAAAGAAACACCGGAAGCATCCAGAGCTGGACGCAAGTGCTACAAGATGGTTGGTGGTGTTTTGGTCAACAAGACTGTGGACGAAGTCATTGCCATCTTAAAAGAGGAATTGGACGCCATGGTCAAGGAAAAGACGGTCACTGAAGAGAGGTTGATCAAGACCAGAAAAGAGAGAGAGAGCTGGATGAGCTCCAACAACGTGAAGATTGTGAAGCAGAATTAAGAAAAGAGGCATATCGGGCATGAAGATCGCTTGAATTTTCTCTAATTGGTCTCAGATCAAAGGAACTGTTCCTGTTTATATCCACTTGTCTCAATTCATATTAAGACAGTCCCATTCATAAAGTCCAGTTCACATTACACAAATCACAAGTACATGGAGTTGATCACATTATCCCAGTTACATTAGTCCCACACTATTTCCATCACACATTAGAATAATTCTTGATCCATCTCATCTTCTCCCACGTGCTACATCCTTTATCTCATCATTCGTTTAATACTATAACATCACTACGCAGCAATGCTCGCCAAGTAAGCTCTTCTGGACTCCGAGTCCTTGTTCAAGTCCCGGTTGATGGCCTCCCACTTGGGCTCGTCCTTGAATAAACGCACAGCATGCACGTACTTGGCGTCGTCCGTCAACGTGAACCGATGGTAGATTCCGGCTGGTAGCACCAACAAGTCGTGGGCATTCAACTTGACCCGAATCCATCTGTCCTGCTTGTCTCTGACGTCGAAGTAGCCCTCGCCCTCCACGATGTATCTGATCTCCTCGTCCTCGTGGAAGTGCTCCTTGTAGAACCGGGCCATCTGCGCATTAAAGGCGTCGATGTCGTTGTTGAACTTCTCCAAGTTCAACTTGACCTCGTCCCTATTCTTGTAGCCTCTCTGGGTGGCGATCTGGTCCAACTCTTCCTGAGTAGTGACATGGCGGTAAAAGGCGCCAATGCGCTCTAACTCTTGCAAGGGGACGTCTTCACCACTGTTATGTTCCTGGGTGAAGTCCGCAAGCGTGTCTTTGTTATCGTGATAAAACGCCTTGACCATGTCTTGTATCACTGAATTGTGTGAAGAAGTAAAGAAGTGTGAAGAAGTGTGGATATGGGTTGCATAATCTACTTATATCACAGGCTTACGTAACGACTATGGCTTACACCTTGGTTTCCTATTGGGCAAAAACCACGGTTAGGTGCCACGTCCAGGGTCGCCACGTGCCTAGAAAGGGTGATGGTTACTGCAGGGACGAGAGATCGGCGATGATGGCGTGAAGTGAAATACGGTTGACCGAATAGTGAGCAATTAATTTAATTATAATAAGAGAAGTGAATAAGTTAGATAATGTCGATGAAATGGAGAGAAAGATGGAGAGGAGAAACGATTGAGTGGTTTATTGGTGTGACTAACTCTGAGTGTAATACTTTGATTCTATCACTTTCTGTGAGTGACGTGAGTTGGAACTATTTCTGGTTCCTGGTAACAAAGAGCGTAGTTAGTAATTAACATTCGCAAATCATGAAATTATGGAATTGTGAAATTATAATCAAGTAAATATGTTGATTTTCAATTTGTTGCCAAAATAGCGGAATTGCCCCGTCAGCGATAGGATTGACTACAGGTTCAGTATTCCGTGTTTGAACAGTAAGCAAGTAGGGTCTAGGTCAGAACGGGCCAATCCGACATAATCACGTGCCATGACGATGGCTAGCAACTGCTGTGGTAAGGGTCATTATGACTTTTTAGTGAGGTTATATGATCTGCAAATGTTCTAATACAGTTGGTGTACTTGTCAGGCTGCGTAAGAAGAGTTGTTCCAGTTTTTGGGTGCCAATTTTGTGCCAACCTCTACTCAAAATTGCAGTAAAAACTCCATTTATCTTTCCTTCCTTGCCAAAGTTGGCCAAAATAATACCGATCCCCAATACTTCTCCTCCAATCCATCTCTCTTACTATTCAAACCATCTGTGTACACGCTAGTTTATTTTTCCTCTTCTCTACCTCTGCTCACTCGCTTTTCTCACACAAAAAAACATCACCAAATCTACCAACTCCACTTCACCATGTATTCCCGTTCCCAGGACAATGCCAAGCGAAATCAATACAATCAGAACATAGAGCAGCAGCTCGCGTCTCAGGAAAAGAAAACAGCATACAGAAGAACCGTTGATCATGGAAATAACATGGGCAGATGGTACATCCACAAGAGCTTGGGAAAAGCCAACAAGCAGCAAGCCATTGGTAAAATCAGGCCCGAATCGTCGTACTTGATCGATTTGTTTCCCAGCATTGCATATTCGTCATCATTGAATCCAGATTCACAGGCCAACAGCAACAACATGGCCATTATGGACATCCAGACCAAGTTCGTCCACTTGTCTTCCAACAAGGTGAAACATTCCATCAACACCGTCAAATGGACACCTGAGGGCCGTCGGTTGGTGGTGGCCTCCCACAGTGGTGAATTCACCATCTGGAACGGAATGACGTTCAATTTCGAGACCATTATGCAAGCACACGATTCGCCCATTCTTTCGCTCCAGTACTCCCATAACGACGAGTGGCTCTTGAGTGGCGACCAGAGCGGGGTCATCAAGTACTGGCAGCCAAACTTCAACAACGTGAATATCATCAACGGGCACTCCAACGGAATTAGAGACATTGCCTTTTCACCCAACGACACCAAGTTCTTGACAGCTGGAGACGACTCTTCGCTCAAAATATGGAACTTCAACAACGGAAAGGAGGAACGCACGCTTGCGGGCCATCATTGGGAAGTCAAGAGTGCCGATTGGCACCCCACCATGGGCCTTATTGTGAGTGGTTCCAAAGACAACTTGGTCAAGCTCTGGGACCCCCGGTCGCCCACCTGCATCAACACCTTACACGGATTCAAGCACACCGTCAACAAGACGCGGTTCCAAACAGCAGGAACTAAGCGTTTGTTGGCTACTGTGCTGAGAGACCGTTCGTGTAGGGTGTTTGACTTACGTACCATGAAGGACATTTTGGTGATCAGAGACCAGGACTCGGACTTGTCTTGTGTGTCGTGGAACCCCATTCATGCGTCTCTCTTGACGACTGCAGCATACAGCGGTGCCATGAACCATTACCTCTTGGACTCCTACATTCCAGACACCTCTTCCACCAAGACCAAAGATACCTTCTCGTCTTCTTCCACCGCGAGCATCGAGTCGGTGCACAAAATCCCCTATGCCCACGAAAAGGCCATCCACTCCTTGGAATACCACCCATTGGGTCACTTGTTGTGCTCTGCTGGTTCGGACAAGACGGCGAGATTCTGGTCCCGTGCCAGACCCAACGACCCCATGTCGTTCAAGGATGCATTGTACACCGACGACAAACAGGGTGCGTGGTACTACGCGGTCAATAACAATATCAATGCGGTGATAGAGGACCCAGATGCCCCAAAACAGGTCGAGGTGCCTGCCAAGGGACCCAGCGAAAACAGAGCTCCTGCTATGAATTTGCCGGGTTTGAACAACTTGAGCATGGGTTCGAACGGGGAGTCTGCATGGTCGGGAATCCCTGGGTTCAACGGTCAATAATATACTATAGAAATGCATGGAATGATAGAATACTAGAGAAAAGATAGAGACAAACGGAAGTATAGCCTTGATATCGATGTGTCTAGACAACTCTCGGAATTGCTAGAACCTTTTTATTAATGGAACTTGCTATGCGTTGACGACTATTTCGGAGTTATAGAACTCGATGTTAGTGGAACAGCTAAATCGAAGGGAAATAATGGATACCAGAACTTGAAGAGTACGAGAACTGATAACTCCATGCAATCTACGTAACACACAAAAAGTTAGAACTCAATTGGAATCAGAATAGATGTGATCCAGAATAACTATGTTTCTTACATCTAGAACCACTATGATAGAACCACTATGATAGAACTGCTACCATGATAGAACCACTATGGTAGAACCACTATGATAGAACTGCTACCCTGATAGAACATCCTTATCCGAGATGAGATCTAGAACTAGAACCGGCGATGCTCTGCATCAACTATTTCGATTATAACAACCATCGAAGCTTATTAGAATCACCGTATCCACGGCTAAGATGAGTTTGATGAGATCTAGAACGATGCACTGCTACGCCTTACCTGCAACATTCTCTGTACAACCACCTCACTACTCTAGTTCACTACATCTACTTTGTCATCTCGGTGCATCTCCGTGAATAGCCGTGTTTTGCCTTGCTGGCCAAATATGTACACATTATCAATAGGAAGAAAAAGTAATTTATGAGGACATTTGCATACCGTAGCACAAAAGTATACTGGCTATAGAAGAGGGCAAGTACAACCCGATACTCGATCTTTACTGTAACCGAGATGAGCCACTCGGAGGTATAGAAGCCGAAATAACCAGGAATGTTGAATACATAACGTCGTGTATTTTAATGTGGGTGTGAATCTGAGAAGGGTGGATCTACGTATCTGTATAATTCTGTTTATCAGTGTTATTGATGTGCAATGCGTCTGACGCGGTATCCACTTTCGCTTGATGTCTACAAACGTCTAGACCCAACGGCATGATGACGTCTAGAGAGGCTATTAATAACCCGGCAATGCAAGCTGGTGGAAATGTGTAAAAAGAAACAGTTTATGTTTCAGGCGATAGTACGTGGTGCATTGACCACATGAAATCTCACCAGAAGGGAAACAGAAGCCAGACAGTAATTCACGATGGATGGAGAATATCAAGGAGAGGAGATACGAGGCGGTCTAGACTACGTTGAAAGTAAGCACTGTGTGGACGTTGCCAATAGCGTAGAAATTAAGAGACTCGTAATTAGTCGGAATTTCCTGGTCTTGCTCGCGACTCTACTAGTTTAGATAACTCTTCACATTGTAAAATTAGTACACCTATAGATCATATTGCCTTGATACCCATATCACGTTGTGTTAATACGCCCACTCATCACATTGTCTTGATACTTCCACATCACGTTGTACTTGATACAAACTGCAACCGCATAATACCACCCACTAGTAAAATCACCCAACTTAATTGTAGTGCTGCCTAAATTTATCCAAGGAGTATCCCTTGGTGAAACTGTCTCGCCACTACAAATCTGAGACATAGCATAAGCATGCCATTGTAGAATTTTAGGGATCTAAGTAACTCCACTATGGAACTAGTAATTCTGGCTCTTTCAATACGGAACTCAGCAATTTATGGAACTCAGTTCATAGCTCCTTCAGTATGGAACTCTCCATTATAGGGCCTCTTCGACTATATGAACTCGCAGATTTATGGATCACTTCAAACATGTGAACTCCCTATTTTATGAACCTTCTGAATCCTCTCCCAGCTTCGCTCTCATTATGTAGTGTCTACACTATTCTCTATCTTGTGTTTCTATTAATTAACTATCTATAATCCAATCTATCCTTTCCTTATATCCTGTTCGCATGGAAGGCGGCCACCGCCTCCATGTACCGTTTTCCCTCGGTATCGTAGTAATTGTTGGCAAAGTGCATCAAGTGCTCGTGCAACTTAGTGTGGGCAAAGCTTTCGTCAAAGACTTCTGTTTCCACCGACTCGCCCGCGTTGGCCATGCACATGTACATGTCCACCGCATACCGGCGCATCTCGTCCCGCAGAATGGGCTGGTACACCTGGTGGTAGTGCTGGGTGCGGAGCTTGAAGTCAGCAACTGCTGCATCGTAGCCGTGGCGCGAGTAGTCGTCGTTCAGCGTCTTGCCGCTGATGTTGTAGTCGAGGCAGCGCTCGCTGGTGCACTGCACGTCGAGCAACACCACGGGGGCGCCCGTGGTCTTGCGGATGGTGGCAAACATGCGCGCCCGGCGCTCTTCGGTGGTGTTGGTGGCGTCGAGGAAGCCCACGTTGATGGCGCCCGCGTTTAAGTCGCAGATGAGGTTCTGGAGCGTGATGTCGGCGTAGAGCTCGCGGTCGCGCTTGCCCTGGGCGTTGGAGGGCGCAAAGAAGTCCAGGGTGTCGAAGGACGAGTTGGAGCGCCGCACCTCGCCCGCGTTGTAGATGGCGCTGCGATAGGGGGTTTGAGTGGCAAGGTAGTGCTTGAAGTGGCGCGCAAACGTGCTCTTGCCGCTGGCGGGCAACCCCATGAGCATCACGATCAACTGCGAGTCGCGGGCAACATGGCGCTGGAGGAGGGCGTCAAAAGGCACCTCGAACAGCACCAGGTCGTTGCGGGAGAGGGTCGGAGTGGTGGTGGTGGTGGACGTGGGGTACGAGCCCACGTCGAAGAGCAGGTTGATGGAGGTGGACGAGTCGTACGACAGGAACGGGTTGGAGTGGATGGGGGTAGGCATCGAGGGGTCAGACATTGTGAGTGTATGTATAAAGTGTATGAAGTGTGTAGATTGAAGTGTAGTGCGTGAAGTGAGGTTTGATTAGTGAGGTTTGATTAGTGTGTGTGTGTATGGGTGCGGTGGTCGCTGTTATATATGCCTTGATATGGCTGTTTTTTTTCTTTAGCTGTGGTTGTTGTGTGTGTGTTCTTTACTTGTTGCAAATCCAGGGTTCGGGCATGGGCGGGTTATATATCTTCTGCGCCCTCTTCGGACTACTTAAAATTTTTCCGGCCGGAGTTGGTGCGCCACTGCAGGTGGGCCGACGGACTAACGGCAGGGAGGGGGCCGGTGGTGCCACGCAGCGCGAGCTAACGGCAAGAGAAGGAGAAGGCACATAGCCCGATACTATCTGCCAAGAGAGAGTGGGTGAGAGGTGGAAGAGAAGGTACAGTGCGTGTTTGGACTTGCATAGAAGGGACTAGGCCCATCGAGTCGATGCAGACACTTTGGAATTGTAGACTCATCGACTGAAATGGTAGAATCTTGCATGGGTAGATTTTGGTGGAAGGGAATGGAACCTGGGTTTTTCCTCTACCGCGAACCGCCTACAGTCTCACTAATTTGGTAGCGGGGAGGCACGTTGGTCCGCGCTACCCCTCCTGGCTCTCTCCCTAACTAACAGTCGGGCCGCAGCCCCGAACGGAGTGGAGTCATAGAGGGGGCCAGGACTAGCGGAAGCCCAAGACGGCAATGAACTCAGACAACAGGGACTGAATGAGGCAAGGAGGAGGTGAACAGGTGAAGAGGTGACGCTGGAGGTTGGAGGTTGGAAGTGACGCTTTGCACTGAATCTTACTAAGCAGTACAAGTGCCTTGTGGATTGCAGTGCATGCTGTGCTTACGCTGGCTGGCTCGGTTTGGCCCCGAGAGGTTACGAGTGACGTGTGCCCAGCACCGTGTTGCATTGCCTAAACCGGCAATTGAGATGAGCAGAGAACCTGTTGTTGTGGGCCATGCACGATGACAGAGTGTATGCACGATGAGGGTGACAGCCCGATAAATTGTTCCACACACTTATTTCACTATTATTATCAGGCCAATACTCCTTCTGTTAGTTGCACTACGCTATTATTTCACCTGTTGTCACCACCTCGATTATTTCACCTGCTATTGCACTACTCTATTATTACACCCTTGTAAACACTCTCTTTTAGTACACACTCCCTGTACGATTACACTTTTATTACTCTCTGCTATAACACTTCGCCTTCGTGGCGGCGCACGCTGTGACGCAGGATGCCCGCCTGCGAGTCTAGAGCCAGGCCCGAAGTGTATTCTCACCTCCCTCTTGAAATTAACTACCTTGGTGTAGTTAAGGACATTCCTTCTATGACTCTTCAATAAGGTCTGAGGTTTTTCCGAGCGTGTTCCGCAACGCCGCCCCTCTTTTGAGGTATGGGTGTTTGGGCCGGACCGTCGGATGTCCTGGCATTTTTCACCTTTGGAAAGGTCTTGTTATCGCAGTCAGTCCGGAACTACGGATCCCCGATATGTGGACTTCCTGTGAAGTTCGCTGCTTGTGGGGCTTCTGTGGCTATTGTGACATGTTCTCCATTGTCTCCAATGACTAATTCTGTGATAGACCTTGCAGGCTGGCATGTGCTGTGTCAACACTGGAAATTGGCCCCTAATCAGTTCCTTTGATGCGTCCCGGTCCCAGTCCCTGCTGTGTTTATCGGTGCTGTTTGTGGCTGCAATTTCTGCCTTTTGTGTGTACTTCAATGACTAAACCGTCAAATGCTCACTACAGCGTCCTTGTACCCGGACTGGCGGGTCTAGACCAGTAAGTGTGAATTAAGGGGCCCTACCAGATTGATCTTGCACACGTCGTTTTCCAGTGCTCTACTTCAATATTGCATCCCTTGTGGCACTGCATATGCGCCGGGACATCCGCTCCCTAGACTGAACTCTAGCACGATATGAGATCCATGGGTATATATTGCACTATTTACAGGATGCCCCCCTGCTTATTTCCGTGGGACTGCCTCCGATCCGTAGGCTGAAATACTGGGCTGTCTACTGCCTTTCCTACGCTGTTTGTCGCCTATTTCTTCGCACTGGTTTCATAAATCTCAAACACATCAATTACTCGCACAAATGGCACTATCACCAGAAACACCCTATGGCCTACTGTTTTGAGATGTGGCACTCGTTCCCAATTTACCAATTTACTAGTTTGCATACATACAGGGGCTGTAGTGTCCATCTACTGAAATTTCGGCCTGTCTTCGTAATTCGCTTCTATATACATGTGGGTGAAGTGTGGTTCCCTTGGTCTGGACCTGGTGCGAATGCAAGTAGCATTATAAGATAAGGTTGGTGCGATGGTGTCATCGAACCCAAAGTGGTCTGTGCTTCGGGACATTGGCTTGATGTGGCTGTTGAATTCCCATCCCAACCGAGACTCGCATGCTGGTGAACTGGCCAAGTGGCCAAATCAAATGGTAGCTGTGTGATCAAAAAATAATCCGGCAAAACGCCCAACAAACCGCGTCAGAAATTGGTGTCGCTGTATTGATTTCGATCACGTCCATTCTTGGTGGCTATCCGCTCGGGACGTGGCCTTGTCTCGATGTTTCCGTTTTAGATGAACTCCGAAGGAGGTGGCTATTCTTATCAGCGTTTGACATACCTGTGGTTATGAACTATGAGGTCAGAGATATCCAATCGGAAGAATACTGAAATGTCAATTGAAGAGTTGGTCCACTGGGCCCTTTCCGAGTACAAAGGGGCCACGAGCTTAATGATGCCTTACCAGAGCTAATGTTCTGCTTTTCGTTTCGACTTGCATCTTGCCCGCCCTAGACCATAATTTGGAAAATTGGTACCAATTAGGCTTTTTCCAATGAAAATCATCAGAAACATGTAGAGTTTTTCAACCCAAAACAAGTCCCCTGCCCAAGCAGTGAATATTTATGCCTAATGTCCGCGTTTTGGCCGCATTGGCTCATAGACAATAGGATCCGCGTCTTGTGACTCCCATTCCTTGGACCGAGCAAAGCCAATATTGGAATAAGCTCTGACAATATCCTCCCTTGATTCACCCTGTGATTTGATCTTTTTATTGGCCAATGAAAGCGAATCTGCCGCGATTTTGAGCATGTCAAGGTAATCCGCCTTGGTTTTAGCTTGAACCTTCTCATCCTGTTGGTTCATCCTGTTAATGGAATAATTGACGGTCCAATCGGCCCCAACTCTTTGGGGATAAGGACTTCTGGCTTTAACATCCTTTCCGTCGATGTTGTGGCCTTCAATGTCGATATAGTACCCCAAAACCGTTTTTTTCGAAACCGAACTCCGATTGAACTTTTTCAAACGTTCGCAATGTTCATTTAGATTAGCTTCCCTCTCTTCAGGGGTGATATCCTCGTTAAAACTCGTTCTAAAACCGTCAGGGAAAGATTGTAATTCTTGGGTTTCCTTCTCTGTCACTGGCACAGCATACGCGTAAAGTCTGGTAGATGAAATTCGCTTGAAAGCCACGCTCTTGAGAACCAAACGAAATCCGGTATCTGGAAGATCTTCCGTAATTGTGTGCAAAAGCTTTTGGAATATATCCACAGTCATGCTGAATTGCGTTTCGGCGACAAAAGTAGGCAAATTGTCATTCAAAAGGGCAAGATCGATCTCATGTGGCAGCAAATCCTTTAAGTTTTGTGGAGTACGATGTTTGAATTTGTCCACTCCCTCGTGGTTGTAGAATATCTCATCTAGATGCTGCAATGGGAAATACTGGAATCCAAAGAAAGAATTGATATTATGGTATGCCACGTAAATTCCATCCATCTGTCCTATTCTAGCCTGGAAGGCATACTTCAAAAGTGCCCCGGTACGCACCAAGTCAATGTATTCTTTCGAAAATGATTCGTAGTCTCCCTTCAATCTCCAGATCTGGTAATTATTCAGATCAATATCGGGGTTGCTGCTATCGTAACGGATGGAACATGCGGCTCGAGTCTTAAGATCAAACGTACCATTTCCTGGTAAACGTGAATCGTAACAGTCAAGCTGTGAACGAAGAAGGAAGTCCCCTATGCTAGCATAGTTGTAAACGTTTTCCAACTGATCGTTCTTGGTAATTTTGTGTGCATTGTCCTTATGGAACTTCTTGAACTCCAGTTCCTCTGTGGTCAACAAAGTCTCCAAACAGTGGCCCATAGCAGACAATAATATCTCATTATCAGCAGACTTGTCTGATTCGATAGAATACACCAGGCCCTCTTCATTTCGTGGTTGAATGATAACCGAGCTAGGCAATGAAGTCACCAAGCCAGAAAACTGTTCAAAGTTGAATCTGGACGTTTTTGCGGGGTTATAATTATTCAAGAGTAAGTAAAATTGAATAAAAATAGATGTCATGGATGAGGTAGACGAGTAGTACTTTTTTGCGTGCTTTTTTGCCATGCCCAAAAGCACGCTGTCCTTCGACACTCTTTGAAATGTACTTATGGCATCGAAATTAAAATCGCTATGCTTGATGATTTTCTTTAAAAATGGGGGGAAGTTGTAGACCCTAGTTCTGGGGTCCTGCAAGAAGTGGACTCCAGGGGAGAATAGAGATTTGTCTAGATTGTGGGCCAACTTGGGAATTTTGGAAGGAATCAACTTTTCGGCCTGCTGCAATTTCATTTTCTGGTTAGAAGTACCCTGGATTACGCATGTGGAGTTTGCACTATCAAACTCTACCTTTGGAGATAACACATGTGGCTTGGGGTGGTCTGTTTTGTGATGTTTTAAAGCCCTGTTAGTGGTAGCTAGTGATCTCACATAGCGCTTTGGTTTGTCTTCCTCGGTGCTTCTCGGTACCCAATTGTTAGGTCTCGCAGTTAAGATTCGGTTTCGCTCTTCATTGGTTGTGCTAGCAAGTTCTCGTATCCTCTTTCGCCTTAACCGCAATGCCCGTTCGCTTGTTTGTTTAAGTCTTGAGCTCAAACTACGAGTAGGGCCCATGGATTCGTCGACATCTTCTTCCTCTTCCTCCTTGACTTTCCTTCGTACCTGGTTGGACAAGTTGATGGCTCTTCTGACACCTTTGGTGAGCACATTGTCTTCGAGCTCTTTGGCGTAGGTTTTATCGATTTTGGTGGGACGTGGAGTGGGAATGCTGGCATCAAAGTCGCCAGAAGCTTCAGAAAAGTTCTGGAGCTCCTTCTTCCGAGGGGTTATGCGAAATGTGCCCTTCAAGGCGCCAGTGAGATCAATTGGTTTCAGCTTCTTGACGTACTTACGTTTAGGTAAAACGTCGGTACTGGGATCTGGAACGTCGCTTTTGAGCAAATAGCTCGACAAGCTGAGCCTGCGTAGTAACATGAAGGTCGTTACCCCATTTCGGGAAGCAGACAACATGGAGAAGGATGCAAAGAGAGTGCTAGCTTTTAGGCACATCATCGCATATAGAGGAGGACTTTGAAGATGGGTTTGATTACGTAAGCGACAGATGCCCCAGGTCCTGTCCCGAATAAGATTCCAGGTGGGGACAGGGCCTATCAAAATGCGACCCAAAATGGCATTGGTGGTCTTTGGTTATAAAGAAGGTCCAGATCGCTCTTCTGTACTACGTTCTACTGGTCTTGGTGATGTTTGGGACATACTTTTCCGAAATTCATGCGCTTCGCATATACTACAAAAATTGTATCACACCAAGGCTTAACCATGAAATAGCCAAATTATCATGAGAACTAGCCAAAACTCGAATGCTGACATCCTACTGGTCCTTTGGAAATAATATTGGTCAGAAGAAGTTTTAAAGTATAGAATTTTGGTGCATTGCATTTAATTGTGTGGGTCGTTTGTTGGGAATTCCAAGTTTCCACAATGGCAATAATTAACTAGGGTAATCTTTTGAGCAGCGTTATCAGTATTCTCTAACCTTCAAAATTCCGAGGATGTAAACTCAATTTGAAAAATCACAAGCACCCTTTAAAAGATCGACTAAGAAGTGAAAATTGAGTGACTAGAAAATATGCCAACTTTACCTGTCAAACAGAGACGAAATCAAAATAGTGAGGGGAAGAGTGTTGAAGCTTCTTGACAGGTACGACAATATTTTACCCCGTATTGTTGACTCTAGAATGTACTTCAAACATTGGGCTTATCTTGATGCGTTATTATTATTGATCTACATTGTAACCACTAATAAAACAGGCCATCAACGGTCGTTGATGCACGGAATCTTTCACAACTGGTTAGAGGGGACTAGAAGGTAAAATTTCAAGTAGGAGGCTTTTATATGCAATTGATCCGACGGGTGTCTGACACCCGAGCAACAATAGTAATTTGATAAATATCTACGGAAGTTCAGCAATTTTCCATTAAAAAAGAGCGGGCTGGGCACTCTCGCGCAAAACATAAAGGCGAGTAAATGCTCTTATACTGTGAAGTAACCGCACTTGGGTCAATTGTACAAACTTTGGAGAATAGAACGCGAGTCTTTGTATATATTGGAAATATCTGAGTTGTCTGTATTTGTGCATATACATATGACTGGATCGGTGAGGCTTTTTAGAAGTTTACACAGGCGAGTCCTGCGAAAACGACACAAATCAGGCTAATATTGATTGTAGGACGGATTTCAGGCTAAAGAGAAGAGTGAGTGCCCTTGTTTCGCCTCGACGTTGATGCAGCGTTTCTATTGGCAAAAAGGTACGCCGAAGTGCTTCAATCTAGTTTTGAGCTACAGAGTGGTTAAGTGACCCCAGAACTCGAGCTTCTGCATGATATCTTCATCCTCTGTCAATTGCAAAACAATATTGCCAAACGGGAAGTTTCCTCTAAAGCCGCGAGAACGAGGAAAGGGGTCTAGATGAGGGGAAAATAACGCAATGGCTTTCCTGGGATGTCATTGTTGTGGCGTTGGACCCTTGGGATCATTTGGAACGCGATATGGTGGTACTCTACTTGGGATGATGACGTACTTTTCAGTTATAATGCCGCTATGAGCTCTGATCTCGCTAAAAACTATACGTCAATATTTACATCCTAGTATAATTGAGACCATAAACTACGGCAGGCAGAGGCACACTTTCAGGACCGTGAATCTACTTGAGTCTATTAGCAGTATTGTCCTCGGGAGAGAAGTGGCGGAATTGCATAACCATAAGCCCTGCCGACCATGTTGGGGTCTCTATTGTCCGAATTGGATTTTAAACTTTTTCGCAGCCTAGCTCACTTTTCGCTTACTGCAGCATACACTTCCCCCGAGGCTCAATCTTCATTGATAGCTATAGTGACCACGTCGGGGTGGGGTTGAGTAATGAGAGAGCATTCCTAGTATTTCTGAGGTTATAAAAGGATGGGAATTTAACCGGTTTTCAGTCATCATTCAAGTTGGATATCAATTAATTTTCCATCATGAAGTTGACCAACATTCTTTCCGCTCTCTTCTTCACATCTCTTCAGCTTGCCGTGAGTGCTACCATTCCACAGTTTAGTGTCAGGGATCTTCTCGACCCTACGAAGGACCCTTTCTATACCCCTCACCCTGGGTTTGAGAACTACAGTCTCGGTCATGTCCTTGACACCAGACGTGTCGACGATATCGGTATCTACATCTTCAAGAATAAACTTCATGCAGCTTACCAATTCTTGGTCCGTTCCCAAGACTCTCTTGGTAACCCCAATGCTATTGTTACCACTGTTATGATTCCAGAAAATGCTGACACTGGAAAGATCTTGTCTTACCAGCCTGCTGTGGACACTTCCAACCCCGCTTGTGCTCCTTCCTACGCTATCCAGACTCAGTCTAACCCCCTCACATGGACTTCCTCAAATGTTGAGCAAGGCTACTCGCAAGCTGGCTTGTATGAAGGGTGGATTGTCGTGATTCCTGATTTCTTGGGTCCAAACTCTGCCTTTAGTGCTGGGTGGCAAGCAGGCTATGCCACCTTGGACTCGTTGAAGGCTGTGGTTAATTCTGGTGACCTCACTGGGGTTAAGAAGGACGCCAGAATCGTGTTGTGGGGATATTCTGGAGGCTCCCAACCAAGTGCTTGGGCTCCAACTTTGGCACCCACTTACGCCCCAGACTTGAACCTCGTTGGTTCTGCTGTTGGTGGTGTTCTTGTGGACCCTGACCATATCGCTAAGCAGAACATGGGTACACCAGCTTCTGGCCTTGTCATCAGTGCCATAAACGGTCTTGCCAAAGAATACCCAGTGTTGTTGAAGTTCCTTAAGGAAAAGTTGTACAAGAGTGTCCAACAGAAGTTCTTCTCATTCAACGGAGAATGCTTGATTACAAGTATTATTAACGGAGCTATGACCAGCTGGGATGAATTATCCCCTCTTGGAGTCGCAATCATGGACGATCCACTTGTGAAGAACATCACCCACAGCATTAACTTGAACAACTACCCTACTGCTCCCAAGATCCCCTTCTTGATCTACAATGCCAAGTTTGACGAAATCGTTCCAGCTTCGGACACTGACATCTTGTACTCTAAGTGGTGTGCTTTGGGTGCAAACGTTATCTACAAGCAGGACTTGATCGGAGAACATGTTAGTGAGGCCTTGGTTGGTGCCGGTGATGCCTTCACCTTCCTTAAAGCAAGACTCTTGAACATCGAGGTTTCCACTGGATGTCATAAGGTCAATCAGCTCACTGAGCTTTTCTCTGCTTCCAGTATTGAAGGCTTCATGGACATTATTCCAGATCTTTTCAAGACTATCGCCACAGCAGTCTTGGGTCCATCTGAAAACGGTGCCGCTCTCCAAGATGGTAACCTCAAAGTTCCTAAAAACGTTACCACTTCTTTAGAAATTGCACCTGGTGCACCAACTCCAAAGGGATACAAAGATTTCGGAGACATCATTAAGAACTTCATTCCTCACGATGCTTAAGATCCTTCCTCTCCTCCAAAGATGATTTTCAACTGAGTACCATTCTATCTTTATATCTTTATTGTGATTGCTAGTATGCGATTACTTTTTTGTCTTCTTCAATATGTTTTCAAACAAATGTGCTCTGTTCTTATCGTAGGATAAAATTGGTCACTGCCTCGAAAAAATTACACTGAATACATGAAATAACATGAGCAATCATCGTAGTTCACGTCTTACCTGAGTCGTCTAACTAGAAACTAAATAAAGAAATTCGCAATATAGATAAGCCTGATAGTTCAAACATATCCTGAAAGAAAAGCGCAACTTCCAAATCAACACAAATTTATAGAATTATTGTTGAAGTATTATCTGATCGCACATTTTAGTAGTGAATTGTCCAGATTATTGGATTCAAGTTTTCATCTCAGGAGACCAGATTCAGCCTGGCTGTAATCAGGCTATACTTGAACATTGCATCTCAGCCTCAAAAAATCGAGAGCACAAAGTATTTGAAAAAAAGTAATAGCACGTTGAATAAATTAATAGTTAAGCGAGTGCACACAGCTAGTTGTGTGTCAGATTAAGTTGAGATGAACTATTATAATCTTCAAAAATCCACAATTCTCTTGAAAAGTGGTTGTGGATAAAACTAAAGCCAAGGAATATCCCAGAGTCCATTAAAATCTTACCTTATTTCGGTTTACCCCTGGCTTTCTTCGCTTTTACTACCATTGGTAGGTCAAGCCTCTAGTGATGTAATTACCTAAAACTTTCAAAATTGGCAAAACTAACGAATACAGCCTCACAGATATATAGACGATAAAATTGAGCAATTTAGCGAATACTGTGTAAAAAACCGATTTAATGGAGATAGGGTTATTCAACGAATGCGTATTGGAACAATTCTGGGCTAAGATGTTGGATATTAACTTCCATATACCACATTTTTCAACTTAATTAGTTGCATTTCTATTTTCTCGAAACCGACAACTATCGAAATGTCAATGTGCATGGATTCTCCAAATAGTAGTAGAGCTTGTTTCCATTGTGGTCAACATCTTTTTTGACTAATGGATGAATGGTGTGAAAACGTAGCCAATATCCTATCAGAAGGTACGTTCTCACATGATAATATTGGCCCGTTGACCACAATTACAATTCCGAGCTACTAAATTAACGGTGAAACACTTTCATATGCTCTTATTATGTCACTTCATGATTTGGTAGGGCAACTATTCCAAATTGAAGTGGAATAGTAATATCAGATCCAAAGTTTATTAATAGGTATAATACCCGGAAACATGTTGGAGTGGCAATTACAGTTCCATCAATTGGTCACTTTAGCCCAGGTTAGTAACGCTTGCCGGTCAGGGATGGCTTTTCGAGAAATCCAATCTCGAAATAGGAAGGAACTCGCTAGAAGGGACAATCGCCGTCACTACACCAACTGACAGCCAGCATTCTCCGAATTACAAATGCACCTTCCCTCATATCCACGACAAAAGATTCACACACTACAGTGGCTTAGCTGAATACATACCCCAAGGAGATAAAAGGTACTCAATTAGCCAGGGCTAACCTTCCTGACCTTCCCCATATGGAAGGCATTGTTCGTTTTGAACTTGCCAAAAGTTGTACAAATACAATCTGGAGTGTCTCACAAAGAGGTACGGAACTAGTCCAACCTCCGGCTTTCCAGATGTCACTCAAAGTAGCGGACAAATGCGCTCTATTATGTGAAGTCATTGCCGACAAGGTTTTCAATTGCTGATCCAACTAGGTAGTTAGAAAACAGAGACTAGTTTGGTTAATGTGTCTATAGAAGTGCTTCACATAGTCCGGCATTTCACAAGAACGTAGCAGCATAACTAGGTCGATCTTCAGACCCTTAGGAGGGTTCTTATCAGCACAAGCGAGTCGCCAATGTAGAGCCACACATGGATCTGCAGTTCCTGGTGTTTGAGGCGACGCCCTCGATGATATGCTCAGGCACGGTTTTGGTCTTGAATTTCCTAATTAGGATAGCGCGGGGCAATAGAACTGGTTCGTTCGGGGTAAGGCTGTACGAAACGGACATGGAAACATTCCATGTCTGCAAAGTGAAGAGAGCACCATTTCATTCCTAGGGCTCTGGTTACCTTGGAAGTTTCAGTAAAGTGGCAGGTCATCTCCACGTCTCCCGGTGTGAGATGCCCCCACACCTATTTCCTCGAAGAATGAAGATGAGATCGTATATTATCCACAAGACAGTAAGCCTGTTCATAGAAGAATTCGTAGCACTTTCTTTGGTCGCATTTTATGTCCGAAACTTGCATAAGCCTTATTTCACAGCCCCATGCCCGTTTTTGGGAAGAGTAGTGCCGTTGATTACATGAATTACAAATGGTCTGTAAATCAAACGTCAAAGGGTATGAGGAGATCAACTAGACTCGTTTCTCCGAGCTATTTGACTCAGAAAGGACTAGACCCAGTTCTCTTTCATCTTGCTGGCCAGTTTGTCTTGGTTGACACCCTCGACTTCGCTCGCTTGAAAATGAAAATTGTGCCACCCCCATATCATTTCCCGAATAGGCAATTTTTGGAACCCCAAATTGCCCAATATGGGTGAGCCCTGAATGAATAGACAAGGGTGCCGGAGGGTTTACGATGACCGTAGGCTATTCGTCTTCGGCCTGATTTGGACTACACCGCCCACGTCATTTACCCAAACAGGTAAAGACTGGACTCACATGCTGCAAAAGAATGGAAGCCACTGGAGCCGACTTAGGCATCCTAGAAACCAGTGAAACTGGCCGTTTTCTGTCCCCATCCAGTATAACTATATAAGACATGACAGTTCCAGTTGAATTACACCATCAAACAGACACCAATGAAGTGGCACTCGTTCTTAGTATTGGCATTCTTGTCCACCCTCGAGGTGGCTGTGGCAGGCCCCATCAGCATGTTGACCAGACATAACATCACATTGCCTTCGCAAGACCCTTTCTATGTCCCCAAAGACGGGTTTGAGAAGCTCAAGGTCGGAGAAGTCATCAACTACAGAAAGGTCCCCAACCCATTGGGTCTTATTGTGTGGGAGGAAAAGGTCCAGGCCGCCTACCAGTTCTTGGTGCGTTCTCAAGACACCCACGGTAACCCCAACGCCATCACCACCACCTTGATTATCCCCCACAATTTTGACCCCAAGAAGGTCTTGTCCTACCAAGCTGCCGTCGACACCCCCGACCCCGACTGTGCTCCTTCCTACGCCATCCAGCTCGGTTCCGACCCAAGCACCTGGCTCACCACTAACGTCGAACAAGCTCTTGCCCAAGCCGGTTTATACGAAGGCTGGGCTGTTGTGATTCCTGACTTCTTGGGTCCTAAGGCTGCTTTTGCCTGTGGCTACCAAGCTGCTTACTCTACCTTAGACTCCTTGAAGGCGGTTTTGGCCTCGGGTGATATTACAGGTATCGACCCTAAGGCCGAGATTGCATTGTGGGGCTACTCCGGAGGTTCTCAGCCTACCATGTGGGCTCCTGCCTTGGCTCACGATTACGCCCCAGACTTGAACATTATTGCTGCTGCTGGAGGAGGTATTCTTATCTCTCCTCATGACATTGCCAACTCCACCATGGATGGCTTGTTTGCTGGTCTTATTGTCAACGCCATCAATGGTCTTGCCAAGGACTACCCTGACTTGTTACTGTTCATTGAGAACACTTTCTACAAGGAGGTCCAACCTGCTTTCTTCGCCCCTAAGCACCAATGCTTGCTTCAAAGTGTGGCTTCGACTTTGTTCACCAACTGGAACGACTACTCAAAGTTGGGTGAATCCATCTTGGAAACCGAAGAAGTCAGAAACGTCACTGAGGCTAACAATTTGCTCAACCTCAAGTCGAGACCCACTGTTCCTCTTTTCTTCTACAACTCCAAGGCCGATGAAGTTATCCCCGCTAAGAACGCCGACCAATTGTATGAACAATGGTGTGCTGACGGTGCTGACATTACCTACCACCAGGATGAGGTTGGAGAACACGTTACCCAGCTCGTGGCTGGCTCTGGTGAAGCTTTCCAATGGTTGAAGGACAGATTTAACCATGTCCCAACCACTGGAAAGTGTACCAAGAGAGTGCAGTTGTCCAACATCTTTTCCTTTGACTCTGTTGAAGGTTACTCCTCGGTTATCTCCGGTGCTGTGGACATCTTGTTCGGAAATGAACTTGGTCCAAGCTCTCCATCCACTGGCAGCGGTCTGTTGTTCGGATTTGGCTCTGACTCTTCGAGCTCTTCTTCCAAGACCGCTTCCAAGCCAACCGCCACTGCCTCCACCGGCTCCAGAACTGCCCCAGTTGCTTCCAAGGCACCTCAGCCTTCTGCCTCTGCTGTCGTATCGGCCTTTGCATCCGCTGTGTCCTCGAAAACTGCTGCGCTTTCTTCCGCCTCGGCTGCTGCTTCTGCTACTGCCTCAGCTTCCTCTTCTGGATCTTTCCTTGGCTCCATTATTGACGCCATCCTTTAGACAAACGATACCTTATAGAGTCTGGTCCTCTACCATTAATAAAATTTAGATACGTAATAAACACGATAGTTTAGAAAAATGTAGAAATAGTTTTTCGCAGCCATTTGTAAGTATGCAACGTGTGTTGTTGTCGAGGAGTCCTTCAGAGGTGAATGGCACTATGATGAAGACGGTCAACAGCTTGATTGAATTGGTTTATGAACTATTCTTGTGGTCAAATTGTATGGGAAACATCCTGCGAAAGGAATTGTTTCTGGGCACTCATTCAACTTGACTAGTTAACTAAGAAGAGGTGAAGGTCGAAGAGCATCTAGCCTCTTGAAATTGTACCAAGTAGTTTAAAAATGATCAGAATTTGTTCGTCAGAAGTGGTTAATTACATCATTTGTTTACAACATTCTCTTTTCCCAACGCATATCTGACGAAGTACTTGTTCTACGTAATTTTTGATCTCTTTATACCTAATATTATACATTTTTGACAAAACTGGTAGAAATGTCCTCATTCCACAGAAAATACAATCAGCACATAAAAACTCTACTTACTACCTCATCCACACCTCCTGACTTAGCTTGAACCTTCTAGCACCCTCCAACTCTAATAACGCAGTACATTCGTTGATATTCATAGCCCTAACAAAAACCTATTTATTCTTTTGATCACGTGCCAGAATACACCAAAAGGGCTTGTGCCCTAAGATACAAGCGCAGTCATACCAGCATACAGGACCTACACACTTCGTCCTCGCACGACCTTCTCTCACTAGCACTGGCCGTGCTGCTACCGCGAGCTCTCGCTAGCTCTCGCGAGAAGTCTCGCTAACTATCCTCGCTGGCCACCGCGACCACTCGCACTACTTTCCCTAAATTGAAGTCGCACCACCACAACCCTACATTCCTGGCACCACCAATATTGTCGTCCTGGCCTCTCGCATCATCCGCTCCGACGAGAAAAAAAATTTGAAAATTTTCTATTAGACCTAGCAAACCAAACACTTCAAAATGGGTATGTCCAACGATGAACAGAGAGTTTAAGGGATATTAGACATACAGAACAGTTCAGATGACCAGAGAAGAGTGGCTGTATGCCTATTGAACGAGTTGTGGCATGTTGATGTGTGTCACCGATGAGGAAGTTTCCACCGAGTCAGAAAGCTGTTTTGCAAGCACACAGACCACAAGAAATGAGAAGAAGGAGACGAACAAGGGGCGCTTTTTGGGCCGTGTCACGATACCAGAGGACGATTATAACCCCGGAAGTTGATAAAAGCGCCACATGTCACCTCCTCCACCACATACACTTCGTCCATGTCTTTATGTCTAATTTTCCACTCGTGAAAAATAGCACTTACTAACATCACAGGTAGAGTCATTCGTAACCAAAGAAAGGGTGCTGGTTCCATCTTCACCTCGCACACCAGATTGAGAAAGGGTGCTGCCAAAATGAGATCCTTGGACTACGCTGAGCGTCACGGTTACATCCGTGGTGTTGTCAAGCAAATCATCCACGACCCAGGAAGAGGTGCTCCATTGGCCAAGATCGCTTTCCGTGACC
>JAKTXI010000062.1:0-73059 GCA_030582475.1 Suhomyces panamericanus
CACATGTAGGGAGATGATTATTATCCTGAATATATAATGGCCTGTTGGAATGGTGTGTCGGGTTGTGCCATGAAGTTATAGTTCCCGCCAATGTTCACTACAGACTCTAATGTTGTTCTTCAGCTACACACCGTGATAGCTACCAGGTATTCGTACTCCACAGTTTAATGTTTGATGGGAATTGAGTCCGCCCGCCGTGGGTCGCACTGCTACGTACCGCGGTGGCTTCCACTAATCTCCCACTATTTCTCCAGCCTGGTGGGCCCATTTTGTGATGGTCTCGGTGGCATTTTTGACGTCATGACGTTAGGCGTTGGGTAGGCTCACCCTAGGCGCAGATGGGCTTAGACCCTGCCTGGATCTTGATCTCTACCATGAAATAACTAAGGGCTCTTACATCGTTACTTGCTCCACTCTATTCCTAAGCAATTGCTCAATTGTATGATTCACTGTACTCTCTTCATAATACGCTCAAAGCACCCTCACTAAATACTTAAAGTTTTCTCCATATTATCTTTCATTCTTCGTAGACGGAGTTGGCTTGGTGGGGCAAGATGGAACGCGATGTTGACGTGTAGACCACTTGGGAAGCCTTCCCGCCGGGTTGTCTGTGTTTACATGAGGCTTGTCTGGACACTGAGATGCGACCGAGATGAAGTGAGAGATCAAGATGAGTAGAAGAGATAATTATATGGATAGTACAGTGAAGTGAAGTCGATATAAGGAGACGGTAGTTTTTGAATTTCCAGGCTCCTTCATCTACAGTATCATTACCTGCTCTCTACTATTGGTACCATTGGACCAGCCAATGTTGTCTCAGCCTAGCCGGAGCTATTATTGTCGTAGTATAATTTCACCGCAGTTTCACACTCAACCACAAACATACCGTGTCCAATGGCCGTGTGGCCTCCTGCTTGAATATATATAAACTAGGAAATAGTTTCCATCGTCCATTCCCACTTCCTTCGTCCATTGTGGTCAGAAAGTGTCCCGATTTGTCCACTATGTTCCAAGAATTTCCTACACAATTGATTCCAGAAAGAAACAACGGTTATAACCGAAAACGCTACAGCTGGGCCCCGGGGATCCAACAAGAGGAAAGTATCCGACAATTTGGGCATTCTGCTTCAAATTCCGCGGGAATGTCTTATCTCCGGGTCATTATTCCGATGTAGATTGTAATTACTTTATCAATGTGGCCCAGGTCTACAATTATTGGATTCTCCTATTTCAATTGATTATTTCCAATCCATTCTCGTCTTTTGATTATCCTTCTTTTACTTCTTCGAATTAATATATTATCTGTCTGCTTCAATTAGTAATATCATTTTTTTCAATTAGTATCTTTCTCTGTTTTCAAATATCTTATGTCTACTTTATCCAATAAATCAATTATCCATGCTACTTTATCCAATAAATCAATTATCCATGCTACTTTTTCCAATTAATTATTTCATTATCTGTAATTTACAATATATACATATCCATAGTCCTGTACGATCGTGTCGCTATTATTGGTCCTATGATCAGCTCGCCCTTGACTAATAATTCCCTCGAGTCTGATCTATTTTATGTCGTTGATGTCATTGACATTCATGTTCATGAATCCAGCATCGCCCTGCATCACCTCCAAATTGGACGTGATGTCGCTGGGAAGATTTTCTGGATCGATGAGTTTGTGGGCAAGAAGCCCACTGGGGTCGAGTCTCGACATGTCCATGTCGATCTCGCTATCCACAATAGAGAGCCCGCCTCCCAAGAAGTCCAACATCATGTGCATACCTCCGGCACCGCCAGCATACTCCTCCACATCCACAGGTAGCACTTGGGACACTCCCTCCAAAAACCACACCTTGTCTTTGAGCTCATGTGTGAAAGATCGAAGCAACTTGTAGTACGAGCGCATGATCCGCATTGCCTTGACGTCTCCAGTCATCAACAACGAAAGGAACGACTTGTCAAGCAATGCTGGGAATGCAAAAATACGCAAGATGAAGTCGGACTTGTAGCGTTCTTTGTGGAGCTTGTTAAGATATGCCAAGGTGATCAAGTAGGGCGAGTCGATTTCCACGGGAAACAAATCGGCAATGTCCGAATCGTGGCATTCGAGGTCGGTGAAGTATCTGTTGGCTCCAGAAAGTTGGTCTTTGTTGAGATTTACCCGTTGGTTGATTATGTCTCCTAAGTCACCCAAATCCACGGAAATGAACTTGTAGAAACGCGATGCCTCGGTTAAGGGCCACACCGCTGTCAAAATTGTGGCAGCACCTTTGACGTGGAAAATCCACGCAGATGCCGGTAGCGACTTTGGGGATGTGGAGGATGGAAACGAGGCATTTGCCAACGAGTCCATGATGAGGATAAGAGCCGATGCCACCAAGGCATCTGTGTTGTCTGAATTGATGTCCAAAACCGCCTCTCTCAAAAGCCTGAGGGCTTCTCCACGATGGCATGTGACACACTGGTCGAGGCCCTTTTCAGTACGTGACAAATGAGTGGCACTGAAGGCGAGGATTGAGTGCATCAAGAAAGGATAGTCGAAAGCTAGCATGGGAATGTCGTAGTTCCATATATTGGTATCGGAAATACCTGCACCAGTGATGGTATTAGACACTTGTGACGTGTAGTGGAACATTAAACGGAGATCAAGCATGTTCAAGCTGGACGACAGCATTGCTGCAGCCATGGGATTGTTCATGGGGCTGGGGTTTCTGGGCACCAGGGTATTGACATTGGGTGAAATGTTAGGCAAGGATCTGGCCTGGTCCATGTCGACATTGAGGGTCTGTTCGGTCTTTGTGAATTGTGGAGGCGGACGCTGAGCAAACGGCTGGGAGATGCCACCCAACTGGGAGAATGTGGAGGCGGAGGAGGACGATGAAGACAAAGGTTGCTTGGGCAATTCCGGTGCAGGTGAAGCTGTAGGCAAGTTGGCGGTTTTGGGCTGGCTTCCCAACATCTGGGCAATGTTGTTGGTGACCGAGCTGTCGATCAACGAGCCGAGATTGCTCAAATCGATGGGTAATTGAGCAAGAGTAGCCAAATTGCTCAAGCTGGCCAAGTTGCCAAGACTGCTCAAGTCGGTGCCGAGACCGCTGAGGTTGTTGACGAGGTAGCTGAGGTTGATGTTGTTGAGGTTGCCGGCGTTCAAGATGCCGGGGTTGATGGGGGGTTGGCCCATCTGCTCAGGAAGCTTGGGGGTGCTGTCTGATGGACTGGGCGACAAGTTGGGGGTGTCCTGCTGGACGGGAGCGTCAGGATTGGAGTCGCTGGACGCGGTGGAAGACGAAGGAGACGCGATTTTGGAGGGCTTGCGCTTTTTGGCCGCTGGTTCTTCCCACTTGGACTCTGGAGGGCCTGGATCGGCAGCTTCGGTGAGATATCCACACACTAGGTTCATATGCTTGCACTTATTGCAGCTGGGGCGGTTTTCGTCACACTTGACCCTTCTCTTCTTGCAGGTGGAGCATCCACTTCTGGACTTCTGGTGGTATTTGCGCTTGCCCTTGGACGATTTGCTGTTCTTGTGATCGTGGTCGTCTTGATGGGACAGAGACAGCGCCAGGTCGCCATATTGGTTGTTGGAGTCGGACATCGGAGGTGTTTGTTGAGAAACTTGAAGGCAGACTGTGAAGTTGAATTGGCAGGCAGCCGGTAGCAGAGGCTAGGGAGTCAATTGTGGCACGATTACACCAATTGAATAGGGGGTTGGACGGGTCGAACGCGTCTTTCTTGACGGAAAAGGTGGAGGTTGAGTTGTGGGTGGACACGCGTGGTGAGATATGTATGTTATTTAGGGAGGAAGAGGTCCGAATCACTCGCTTAACATATACAGACTGTTTGTCGTTTAGCTGTCGTTTAGAATTTTAGGAGGAGGAGGAAGAGGAGGAGGCTGAGGAGATGGCTGATTACGTAAGCAGACTCCTACTGATCTTCGGGGCAGTGCCGGATGACGAGTGGGGAAGACGAGGGGCTGTGCTGAGTTAGTACGACTTCAGCGTCACAATAGCCAGCGTCACAATAGCCAGTTGCTACAGGTGTCTCCAGCAAGGGTGGTTTGGGAAGTGATTCAAGTCACGTGATGCGACATGTGAATGTGATCTCGGATCATGTGGATCCGCTAAATTCCGTAATCGACTCAGTGAGGATGAACACAGACCATACGCAGACCATACACAAAGAGGAAGTAAATGAACAGAAATGATTACATGGCCAGTGATAATTGAAGGAGTGTTGGAATAGAGCAATTGTAATTATCACCTTATAAAGCAGGAAAGAGGGCTCACCCATGCACTGCATAGTTGGTTAATCCAGCATTGCATAGTTGGTTCTTCCAGCATTGCTAGTTGGTTAATCCAGAATTGCTAGTTGGAATATAATTATAATTATAATTATAAATGACTTTAGATGTACATAGATGATTTCATCAAGAATGACCCTGATATGTAGGATTGGAACAGAGTAGTCCAGTCTGTTGGCTACGCCATATCCGTTCCTGTCTAGGCATTGATCCATCGACTAACCTTGTGTCTTCTCTCTGTCACGTGACCACGCCTTCTTATCCAATATCACCTCTACAAAAGTAAGCATCACCATGTCTACCAAGCCCTTGTGGTACAGATGGGCCCGGGTCTACTTTGCCGGATTCTGCATCACCGGAACTGGCGTGTTGTTGTACAAATATACCACACCCACTGACGAGGAGTTGATAGCTGCGTTTTCTCCCGAGGTCAGAGCAGAGTACGAGCGCAACAAAGCTCTCAGACAGAAGGAACAGGAGGAGTTGATGCGTATTGTTCAAGAAACAGCCAAGTCTAACGACCCCATTTGGAAGACTGGTCCTATCGGATCGCCTTTTGAAAAGGAACAGCGCAATTTGAACCAGCAGTTGATCGACTACGAAGAGGCACGCAAGCAGCAGAGCGTCCAGGAACGCAAACAGCAGGTGCAGGCTGCGCAGAACGACATGGAGGAGATCCAGCAGTTGGCCACCAAGAAGTCCGGTTGGAAGTTCTGGTAAGATAAGAGAGACTTATAAGAAATGCAGAGTAGAAGAAGAAGAGAGGATGAGAAGAGAGGATGAGTAGAGAGGATGGAGAAGAGAGGATGGAGAAGAGAGGATGGAGGTAAGTGGATATTGATAGCTTGCTTCTTCCATGAGGGTGGATCTACTTGGATATTGATGTCTTGCTTCTTACATGATGGTGGATCTACGTGAAGATATCTCATAATTACTCACTGGGGACTTAAATAATACCCTAATTGATTTTCATCACTGAATTATCGTCACTTCTAGGTCCACTCTCCATGTCATTTATCCACCCCTCACATTATTGTTGCTACATGTACTTTCATCAAAACATCCTCTTCCTCTTCGCTCCGCTCTTCATTATCTCGTCTACATAGCCATCCGATCATTTTGTATATATAATTCACGTCCTTCCCCAGAAGCTCTTGTCCCGAGAAATGGCCGATAGAAACGACGCACTGATGCTGCTGGCACTGCCGGCACTGCCGGCATTCTTCTGGCTGTTGGCCTCGTCAACTGCCGCCACAATCCGTGCGATGTTGGTGTCGATCACCATGCCTCCTTGGACGATTTCCTCCAACACTGTTTGGAGCACCTGCCAGCCGAAAACCAAGTCCAACTCACACACGTTGGAAAAGCACTTGTCCAAACACTCCACAAACACCTGGATCAAGTCCAAGATGCCGAGTTCCGACTCCTGGTCGTCCACAATGAACACGAAGTACAACGTGGCGTAGTGTCTGTAGATGACCTTGATGTCGTCAAGATCTTCAAGGAGAGATGGCGGGGTGATGAAGGAGCACTCGCTGGCCGTACGCACTGATATCAACTGGTGGACCTGTTCAAGGAGAAGGCGCTGTGTGTTGATATCCACAGGTGTGTAGAACTTCATCAAACGGGGCAAGCCGTCGTTGTTGACTGGGGTTAGTATGAATGAAGGGAAGATGAGATGGATAAGAAGATTGAGAATACGTACAGATGAGGACCGAATGTATCATTGACGAAGTGATGTGGATGGAAAGTGTAGGATGTCTGGAGCTGTGGTTGTTCCAGTTATGCAATGGTGTGGATCTAGAGTGAAGTGAGTGACGAATAGTGTAGTGTAATAATTGTTTCCTGGACCCAGAGTTTGTATATATGTACTTCTATTAGGTGTAATCCTCTAGTTCTAGTGATGTACTTGTTGTACTGTAATTGTTTTAGTGATACTCTTAGATCTCTAATTCTTTGTGAATGCGAGTTCACACTACTCCGATAAAGCCAAAACCAAGAACGCCTACGGGCGCCAATTGACGTAGAAATACTGGAAATTGCAGGAAATTCACCTTTGGCCAGTTTCGAACCATAATTTTCAATTTGAAAGCGTTGGCTCTACTGGTTGGATATCTAGTCCTACTTTTGCCTTACGCAGACTAAATGAAGCCAGTGCTCTATTACCACACAGTGCCAGTCCACACCAATAAATGACATCAATATAGTTCGAATCCACTTTTCAACGTCCGTAACATCTTCCATCATATGCCTTCATTTATTAGTTCTATAATTTTCTTACTTACTATTGCTCCACTGTCTACAAATTGTACCACGGTTTTTATCTACAAAAGATACACTGTCTGTCTGAACAATTTGAGTAGTCCTGCAACATCCGCTTACAAAGCGCATCCAGTTTACATAACCTCCAATTTGCACCATTTTGAACCCATTAATGCCTAATTACACCACCTATTGTACTTCTAACCACCTTGTTCTGTAGCATATTGCGCGGCCCCAAAATATGCCAATTTTTCACTTATAACCAGCTCAAAACTCGCCATTTTCACTCCATTCTTTCACCCATACGTCTCCAATTCACCATGTCGTTGCAGAAGGCCAAGGAGCTAGACTCCCAGTATCCATCCCACAAGGAAAAGTTCGCCTTTCCCACCCTCAAGTCCATGGGAATCAGCGAATCCACTGATCCAGTCACCTACTTCTGTGGCAACTCCCTTGGTTTAATGCCCCTTAAAGTCAAAGAGTCCATCAACAACGAGCTTGATGCGTGGGCCCAGAGGGCAGTGGAGTCCCACTTCAATCATCCTGGCAAAAACGCCACTTCCTGGGTCGATATCGATATGCCGTTGTTGCCCTTGATGGCTCCAGTGGTGGGAGCCCAAGAAAACGAGGTGGCAGTCATGGGCTCGCTCACCAGCAACTTGAACAGTTTGCTTATCCATTTCTACAAACCCAAGGGCACCAGAACCAAGATCTTGTTTGAAAAACAGGCGTTTCCTTCGGACTACTATGCGTTCTTGAACTTGGTCAGACTATTTGGCTACGACGAGTCCCACTTGATCCAATTGAGCCCCAAGGAGGGCCAGACCTACATAAAAACGGCCGATATCCTCAGCGCAATCGATACACATGCTGAGCAATTGGCTCTAGTGTGTTTCCCGGGAATTCAGTACTACACTGGCCAATATTTCGAAATTGAGAAGATCACCAATTATGCCAAAAATAAGGGCAACATTGCCGTCGGATGGGACTTGGCCCATGCCGTAGGCAATGTGCCATTGAAGCTCCATGACTGGAATGTGGATTTTGCTGCATGGTGTTCCTACAAGTACTTGAATTCGGGCCCCGGTGCCATTGGAGGTATTTTCGTCCATGAAAAATACACCAAGGACCTTACCCAAGCCAATTGTCCTCCCAGATTAGCAGGATGGTGGGGAAACAACTCACAGGAAAGGTTCAAGATGTTGGAACAATTCGATCCCATTAATTCGGCCTTGTCTTTTAGACAGTCCAATCCTTCAGTTATTGATGTTGTATCGTTGAGGACATCATTGGAAATATTCGCCGAAGTCGGAGGTGTCGAGACTCTTCGCAAGAAGAGTGTCGCCATGACGCAATTCTTGGAGGATTTGTTCACCAGCTCTGAATTCTACTTGTCCCAGGACAATACTGACGAAAATGCTGTGGGTTTCCAAATCTTGACTCCACTCAACCAAGAAGAAAGAGGCAGTCAATTGTCTCTTCTATTCAAGCCTCAAAGTAACACCAAGGGCGAAAGCACTATGGACAAAGTCAGTGAATATTTGCATGACTTTGGCATCATTGCTGACGAAAGAAGACCGGCTGTGATCAGATTTGCACCTGCAGCTTTGTATAATACTTTTGAAGAGGTGTACGACGTTGTTGCCCGCGTCAATGAGGCCATGAAAAAGCTCAAAAATGAAATATAATGAAGCAAGGTGAAAACTGTTACCAGAGTGTGAAAAATCCGAGAGGATGGCTATATTGGTTAAGAATGAAATATAATGAACTATAAAAGTAATATTTACAAGTGATATGAACTGATCAATGAAATGAAAAATCTGTAGAAGATTGACTATTACGTATTAAAGATTCACTTCGTCCCAACAAATGACCTAGATATCGATGAATTGACTTTAGTAGTTAATGAATTTTGACCTTAGTAGTAATGGGTAATAAAATCATAATTCTGGGTTCTACACTTTAGATGCTACAATCCTTATCATGAAACGTAGATTTTGTCCTATACTGGCTAAGACATTTAGATGGTGGAGGCGATTCTGAAGTCCTTACCAGCGTAAACGGCCTTGTCACCCAACTCCTCCTCGATTCTCAAGATCTGGTTCAACTTGGCCAATCTCTCGGATCTGGCGGGAGCACCGGTCTTGATTTGACCAGATCTCAAACCGACAGACAAGTCAGCAATGGTGGTGTCCTCAGTCTCACCGGATCTGTGGGAAACCATGACACCCCAGCCGGCGGCGTAGGAGTCGTTGGCAGCCTTGATGGACTCGGTCAAAGAACCGATCTGGTTGACCTTCAACAACAAGGCGTTGGCGGCCTTCTTCTCGATGGCGGTCTTGATTCTCAATGGGTTGGTGACAGTCAAGTCATCACCAACAATCTGGATCTTGGAGCCGACCTTGGAGTAGAAGTGGACCCAGGCGTCCCAGTCGTCCTCACCGAAGGGGTCCTCGATGGAGACAATTGGGTATTCGTTGATCAACTCCTCGTACAAGTCGGACAATTGCTCACCGGACAACCACTTGGATGGGTCGGAGTCGGGGTTCTTGAAGTCCATGTCGTACTTGCCGTCCTTGAAGAACTCGGACGAGGCGACGTCCAAGGCGATGCCGACCTGGCCGGTGTAGCCGGCCTTGGCAATGGCATCGGTGATCAAGTCCAAAGCCTCTCTTGGGGTGGAGATGGCAGGGGCAACACCACCCTCGTCACCGACGTTACCAGCAGAGGCACCGTACTTCTTCTTGGCCAAGGACTTCAAGTTGTGGTAGACCTCAGAGCCGATTCTCAAGGCCTCGGAGAAGGTAGGGGCGGAGGTGGGGACAATCATGAACTCCTGGAAGGCGAGAGAGCCACCGGCGTGGGAACCACCGTTCAACACGTTCTGGAAAGGAACGGGTAACACGAACTTGTCCTGCTTGGAGCCGGAGAGGTCGGCCAAGTGCTTGTACAAAGGCACGTTCTTCTCGGCGGCACCGGCCTTGGCGACGGCCAAGGAGACACCAAGGATGGCGTTGGCACCCAACTTGGACTTGTTGGGGGTACCGTCGAGCGAGTTGAGGAACTCGTCGACCTTGTCCTGGTCGGCAACATCGAGGTTGGCCTGGATCAAGGCGGGGGCAATCACGTCATTGACGTTGGCAATGGCCTTGGTCACACCCTTGCCCAACCACTTGGACTTGTCGCCGTCTCTCAACTCCAAGGCCTCGTGGATACCGGTGGAGGCACCAGAAGGAACAATGGCTCTGAAGAGGCCCTTTTCGGTGTGGACGTCGACCTCGACGGTGGGGTTACCACGGGAGTCGTAGACGGAACGAGCAAATACTTTGGAGATGGCCATGATGATGGATGGATGTAGGTGAGGAGCAAAAAGGTGCGGACTGGCTGCTTTTATAGGAAAAATTGCCACTGGACCACTCACCCCCGACAAAGAAAAAGGCAACAAGTGAGGGTGAAACTGGGGGTATAAAGGGTCTTGGGTGTAGGGTAGATGGATGGACTGTATAGGATCCCCTACGTGACTACGGTATTACAATTGCAGTGTCTACATGTTTGTGAGTTGACTGGGTGTTGACTGGGTGTTGAATGGGTGGTCGGTTGTTCTGTGACATTCGATCCAGGGGGAGCAATGTCAGGTGAGGCATCCAGCCTTAGTCTTAGCCACGGCACTGACTCGGTACAGAGGGCCCCGTCCATTAGCATTGGATTGGGCAATTGGTGCAATTGAGCAATTGACCACATGGGCGTTGCCTCAATTGATGCAATTGACTTAACTTATTCACAATTGAGCGTATGGTTCTGGGGTTTTGCCTGGAATTGTCCATGCCCAGGCGTCGATTCGTTGGGTGAAAAATTGCGACATTCGACGAGAACATCAACGAGGAGAAGTCGGAAGACGACGACACGGCGACGTGTGGCGGTTTTCAAACGGTTGTGTCCACGGCGGTGAGCAAACTTCCGTTGGTGCGTACAATCCCGGGCCAAGGGTCAATTGGAGTGGAACGTTGGTGTCGTCGGGCTCGGACTTGGGGAGGGCCGGGGCACACCGGGAGGGCTCGGGACGCTGGCGTCCGGGGCAGTGGAAGTGGAAGGTTGTGGAAGAATAGAGCACGTGAGAAGAAGTCCAAGAACACGTGAACAACTCTTCCATGTATAATACGAATAGTTGAGAACAGTAGATTATTTACAAGTTAGCACTAAATAGTTCAGTTGACGTGAATTTTCAGTTAACGTGAACTATTTTGAACAGTGAGCTTAAACAGTTAGTAGTGAACATAAACAGCTAGCAGTGAATTTCATTAACGTGAACAATTCTGAACAGTGAACATAAACCGTTAGTAGTGAATTATCGGTAACGTGAATTATTTTGAACAGTGATCTTAAACAGTTAGCAGTGAATTATCACTTAATGTGAATTATTATGAACAGTGATCAAAAACAGTTAGCAGTGAATTATCACTTAATGTGAATTATTCTCAACATTGAATTATTCTCAACATTCAAAATAGGCAGTTAGTAGTGAACATGAACAGTTAGTAGTGAACTTGAACAGTTAGTAGTGAACATACACAGTTAGCAGTGAATTATTAGTTAACGTAATTATTTTGAACATTCAATTATTCTCAACATTGACTTATTGCTTGCAGAGATATTTCTCAGGTTAACTGTGAATTTTCTCAAGCTAACTGTGAATCATCAGTTCACATGAATTTTTCACAG
This sequence comes from Suhomyces panamericanus, assembly GCA_030582475.1. NCBI lineage: Eukaryota > Fungi > Ascomycota > Pichiomycetes > Serinales > Debaryomycetaceae > Suhomyces > Suhomyces panamericanus. The sequence continues at coordinate 11,282 of JAKTXI010000062.1, forward strand.
TGAATTATTAAAATGAACTTTTGATTTAGTTGCACTGAACTCAAATTCTCTACTAATCACGTTCACTCTCTCGTTAACTACACTGAACCTTTCTCTCTCTCTATTTTTACTCAGTCCTCTAATTCTATGGTTCTCAAACTCCTCTCAATTATTATATTCCTCTCAATGATTCTGGTCCATTCTCCATCACGTCCACTCCCGTCTCTATTGTCTACATATCACCATATTCTACTTCTCTTTTTGGTCTATTGACGCGTATTAGTCTCACTTCTTCCTTCTTCTCTTGTATGTCTTTTCCATATTGTTCGCGCACTACAAAACTTTCACTTTATCAACTCCATCTCTTCATGAGTTCCAAGGACCTGGACCCCAAAACTGCAGTTGCATCATCTCCAAAGGCGCCGGCCGCCTATTCTGATGACAAGAAATCCAAAAGTTCGAACTCTGCCACCGAACTCCCCTCCATTGACGCATACACCAAGCTCAAGAACCAGCTCACACAACAAATCATCAAGAAGCAAGAGCTCTCGGCCAAGTTGAACCAGCTCGAAGACTCCATCTACGAAAAGGAGTCGGACTACTTCAACGAAAGCACCTACGGCAATATCGTTAAGGGATTTGAGAACTTCTCCAAGACCAGTGGAGGCACCGGCTCCAACAAGAAGCGCTTCCAGTACTCGGCAGAAGACCACATCTTCAGTCTCAGCTCCGTCAGCTACGTGAAGACCTTCATGAAGAGACACGGCATCTCCTTTGCCGGCATCAACGGCGACCCTTTGGCCTCCGACTCCCAGAACGGCACTGCTGTTAACAAAGATGATTTGGACGAGTACGAGGACTCGGTCGATCCCGGCGCCAGTGCCACGGCAGTCAAGCCAGCGCCGGAAAAGGAGCCCCTCAGCAACTCGGGCACTCCAACCCGCAAAAGAAAGATCAGAGTGCTAGAAGATTAGGAATAGAAATGATGGAAGGGGAGCCTCGATTATTAATTGCCTTGCAGTGGTGATACACATTAATTCACAACATTCTCCTGGAACCATAGTTCCTGCTGTATTATTATTATTATTGGAGGTGTGTTATAAAGATTGATCGCGGAGTTACGACGAATTGTTGACTCATTATGTTGACCTTGATGATTACAAAATCGGGTTAGAAGTTATTTGGGTTAGAAATTATTTGGATTAGAAATTATTTGGATTAGAATTAATTTGGCTTGCAATTAATTTGGGTTCGAATTATTTTGGGTTGGAAATATTGTGGAATTAAACATACACATTCACAAAACTATCAAATTAAAAAGATCTTGACACTCGGTTCACGAAATAAATTGCCATTCATCACTTTCTTCTGGCGAAAGTGTACATGGTTTCAAACACAACCTCCACCTCGGTCTCATCGGTCCAGCCCATTTTCTCCTTCAATTCCTCCACGAACCGTTCCGCAATGTCGTACTTGTGTCCGTGATCTTTCATCCACGAATGGTAGGCACTCCAGGTCCTGATATAGGCCAAGAAAAGTGGCATGGTCCACTTCTTCTTAATCGACAAGGGAGTCTGAGAAATACCTGTGGGATCTCCCTGCTTGTCTACCAAGTATTCAACCCTCGTGATGTCGCTATAAAGGTCGCCAGGAACCTCGATCTCCTTGAGTAAGGTGTCCAAGAAGTTGTGGCCCGGTTGCTCATAGTAGGGACCCATCCACCGTTCGAAGTCGTCGTCTGGATTGGCCTTCAAGGAGGAATTCCAGGTATAATTGCGGTAGATCTGGTTGGCCTCAGGAAACCCAACGAAAATGGGATCTTTATAGAGCCAATATGCAAGAGTTCCGTTGGGTTTGAGAACTCTGGAAGCTTCCTTGAAAAATTGGGTGTGATCAACCCAATGGCAGCATTCAGCGCCGGTGATCAAATCTGCACTGGCAGACTCCGCTGGAATGGATTCTCCGGTTCCTTGCAAGAATTGCAATTTATCAGTGATTCTGGGGTCTTCAGTGCATTGTTTAATCATGACAGAGGAAGGATCCAGGCCCAAGACCTTAGAAAAGCGACTAGCAAGCTCAAATGCAACAAACCCGGATCCTGTGCCGATGTCAATGGCAAAGTCCCTGTTATTGGTTCCATGATACTTCATGAGTTCATCATAAAGAGTCTTGGGATAAGTAGGACGAGTTGCCTGATAGCGACTGGTATCGAAAGTCTCGTCGGAATAGGTGGCCATATTGACTAGATAGCAGGCAGAGGTGAGAGAGTCAATTATTGATATTCGAGTTGATGTTAGACACAAGTATGGGCTTAAATACTTAGTTTTTTGCAGTCGTAGGTATACTCTTTTCCTCCGATACCGGCGCCGGTACCGGTGCGCAGTGGCTCCAAAGAGCACCACACGCTACACGGGTTGAGGGGTAGGCATGAAGACCCCCTTAGCGTCTAGACGAGTCATAGGAGACGGAATTGTCACTTTGGGTGTGTTTCGGAGTTGTGGCCCAAATAGAGGGCGGTGTTGGTGATTACGTAATCGGGCCATAGAAAAGCGTTTCTCTTACTATCTCTTTATGCAACATGACAGGCACTGAGAAGGAGCACCCCAAGCCCAATTCCACCTCTTTCGCCAGCATTTTGGCTGGCGTGAAGCGCATGCGGGAACAGTACGGCGACATCGACCCTCCATCCAATTCTCCTGACCAAAATAGCCGTCCTACTTCCTCCAATACAGATGTCTCTAGATCAGATGAGACTCCAGAAAAGCGACCCAAAACCACCACCTCCTCCAAAAGTGCCCCAATAACGACTCGCGAATCCTTCCACATACCGAAAGAATCCACCACCATCAACAGAAGTACCCTCCACAAGCCCACGGCCGAAGTAAAGTCGCCTTTGCCACCAGTTGCGACACGTCCCAATGCCAGTGTCCAACCCCGTCCCAGGCAGGCCGGACGCATGATGGCGCCAGTGGAAATCCTTGTGAACAAGTCCCAGACCGGAAATCCGCTCTTGAAAGAGTCCATGATGAAGACCACGCCCTGGAAGTTTGACTCCACCATCCTTTCTGACTACTACATCAACCCCACAGTCCAGTTTCTCTTTCTTTCGCTCAAGTACCATAAGCTCCGGCCTGAGTACATCTGGCAGCGACTCAAGAAAATCAACAAGGGCACGTCGCTGAGCAGTTCTCGTGGAGATAACTCGCTCCGTGTGCTACTTGCCGTGGTAGATATCGACTCCCACCAGGAAATCGTACGGAATCTCCTGGATCTCTGCATCAAAAACGATCTCAGTCTAGTATTGGCATGGTCCTTCGAAGAGGCAGGAAATTACATTGCTTTTGCCAAGCAACAGGACAATGCACCCACCAAGACCCAGGGAATCAAAGGCATTAAAGCAGTGGACTATAATTCCAACGTGGTGGAAGCCATGACGGGAATTCGCCTGATAAACAAGACAGACGTTTCCAATCTTCTAGCCAACTGCAAATCTGTGAAGAACGTGGTTGCACAGAGCTGTTCGGGTGACGATTTGGGCAATATTGGAGGTTTGGGGGCCACCAAGCTCAAGAATCTACGGAGCGTGTTTCTGGAGCCGTTTATCTACAACAAGCATTACGAAGATATAGAAGAATGAAACTGAGGTACTAATGGATAATTTTACGAGGATATGATGATTTATACGACGACAAAAAAATATACACGGATCTAATTGAATATATTACGACGGAATAATGCTACAGGACCTATTTGAAGCATAGCATGACGATATAAATGAATTAAGATACGAGGAAATATATGAATATTACCAGTATCTAAATGAATAATATTCAATTATTTAAATGATGACAAGATTCAAAGATCTAAATGAATATATTCAAAGATCTAAACGAATAAGATTCAAAGATGTAAATGAATAAATTAGTATTACCGTGATCTAACTGATAATATTACCATCTTCTAACTCATAATATTACCATGAACGAACTGAACCAGACCTTGAGAAATTGCCTGCAAAGGAATCTACAGATATAACATCACGGGAATCCCATTATTGTCTATGATACTATGTACTTGTGAGTTGTGTTATTAGTTGGAGAAAAATGCACATTGGGCAAGTATATTGCCCATAGTTGTTAATAGTACAGAAGACACTTAATCCTTGCCTTGCTGCTGGGCCTCGTACTCCACCATCTTCTCTCTCAACACCAAGTTGACACGGTTAAGCATCTCATTCTTATTCATCAAGATCTCCTTCAACTTCTCGCCGTCCTCGTTCAACTTCTTGATCTTCACCTCGTACACCTGCTTGGCATCAGCAGCGTTCTTTTCCACAAAGTATCCCGTCCCTATGTCCACCAAATACTCGTTGTTCTTCACCACCTTTCCAGGCAAGTACAAGGAGCTGGTCAATGGCACCAAGATATCGTTGGAAACCTTGGAATCCTGGCTCTTTTCCAAGTTGTCGATGCTGGAAATACAGTCTTTGAGCTTGGCCTGTGCAGTCTGAAGAGCCTGGAGCGACTGCGTGAAATGCTGCACTTCTTGGTCCACCTGTTTTCTGACCTCCACAAGCTGCTGTGGATGGAGTGTTGTCAAGTCGAGCTCTTGTTGCTGGGGAGGAGCCATGGTGTGGAAATAGAGGAAATGGAGGTACGAATTATGGAAAGAGTAAGATCTCGACCTATGTGCACCGGGTCACGTGCCACACGGCACATGACCTAGTATGAACTCCATACTCCACACCTGACACCACTTTCTTCTCCTCCGTTATCATGGGCAATGACGGTGGAACCATTGCCAGTCGGCGTGACTTGCTCAATCTAGAAAAGAAGAATGAACTGGCCCCAAAAACCGGCGAAGATAACGAAAGTACCCTCATTGGCACGTGTGGCATCTCATCGCTTCCCTTGACCCAGGGACCAGTTGTGGGGGATTGGAAGGGCCATTTGTACCTCAAGGAGAAAGCCATCGAGTATATCTTGGAGTTGAAGCAAAAAAATGCAGGTAAAAGCACCGGAAATGGTGAAAATGGCACGGCTCATACAAGGGAGGAAAGTGCAGACAAGACCTCTTCAACTTCCAAAAACGAATCCAAACAAGTTGACACGGCACAAAAAGTACATTTTACAGCCCTCAGTGACCTCGTGGACGTCAAAATCACCTGGACAGCTGAAAATGGAAAGAAAGTCATCACATGTCCAGTATCTGGCGAGACCAAAGTACAGAAGTCCACCTACTCGTACCTCCGTCCCTGTGGCTGTCTTTTGTCCTACAAGATCCTCCAGGAGTTGGGGAAGTCGCTTAAAACCGACAAATCCCCGGTGCAGAGTGAATGCCCCAACTGCGGCACTGAGTTTTATTACAATTACGATATCGTGTTGTTGAATCCGTTAAACGTTGATTCAAGTACAAAATTCAACGAGAAAAATCTTGAAGACCTCAAACGGATGGGATTGACCCACTCAAAGAAGAAGATCAAGAAGAAGCTGGGAACTGGTGGAGAATCAAAGAAGAGACAGGCAAAAGATGAAGAGACCAAGAAGAAGCAAAAAATAGTAGCCTAAGAGAAAGGAAGAAGGAGAGGCAAAGGTCGGGCATGAAATAATCCACATTAACAGGAAAAATAGTGGATTAATATAGGAACCATAATATACAAGGAAAGCTGAACTTAGAAGAGTTTTGGAAATGTAGACACAGAAATTGTAAAGAAGAAGTCTGGTAACGGAAAATTACCGAAAGGTGTTGGTCAAATTCACAAACTGATGAAATGTACGTATTGGAATCCAATATGAAAGGGAATGGAATGCAATCCCTTTCATACTGAAAAGTTCAAAAAATACCGAAATATATAAAATATGAATAGCATCGAGTCACTTGACCGAACAATCAACTGGATTGTAATGATATCCACGCTTCCCTTCTTTACTTGACCAACCTGTGGATCTTTTAAATTCATTTAATGGACTAGATACATATTAGTTTTGATGCGTTGTACTTGACGATATCGAGAGATCCATTATCCTAGCTTCCTCCCGGATTATTCCGCATCAAAGCCTGGAAAGTTCTCCAACCCATCTGGGTTTCCTTCTTAACGATCTCCCACTCCACTACACTCTCTCAGCACAGCTTATATTGACTATATACAATTCGAACCAACAGACCCGCCATATTTACTCGTCAGACTTGGAACGAGACTCTTCGTATTGCTCCTTCAGGAAACTCAACTTGTTCTTGTTGAACTTGGCGTAGTCGGAGTTGGCCCAAAGGTTGAAAGCGACACTTCCCATACCCACGACACAGAAACCGACCAAGCCGAGGACGGTGACACGGTGCACCACGTCGGTGGCACGAACACTGAAAGGGAGTTTGTCAGCCATGATATTGGAGAAGAAGTGAGTGGAATGATTGTGTGAATTTTGGAGTGAGATGGATCACCAGATTGTGGGTCACGTGCCAGAGAAGATGGTGGAGAAGAAGGGAAGAAGACGGAGTATATAGAAGAGAGAACGAGGAAACAGGGTTGAATGAGAGATGGAATCACATGTCATTACCAGTAATATCCCTGCTATATCTGAACTCGTAGTCTATACCCTTTTGCTGAGGATCTACAGAGAAGTGAACAAGGCACGTGACCGTTCTAAAATACACATGGTAATATACACAGGCTAAATCAAGTACTTCAACCACTTGCTGTCGATCAAGCCGCCCTCCACCAACGAAGGATTCGAATACACCGTCTCCGGTAACCAGTGGCTATTATACAATCTGAAAATGTTCTCTTCAGCGGGCTTGTCTCTGGGCTCAAGCACCTCGTCCACTATATGGTCAAGAATCTCGTAGGAAATGAGGTTAATTGGCGTGACAAACTCCAGCGACTTCGTCACATGTGACGAGAGAATGGTCTCCGTCATGCTGTAGAGGGCATGGTCGAATTTTTCCCTTTCCATGTGGCCTATAGGAAGCTTGTAGTTTTCTGATGGGTTGATCGAACTGACAGGCATTGGCTTCAATGCCTCGTAATTGCCCACGTCGATGTTCACGGCAAACTGACGAGGCTGGATGCCCTTGATGATGAATTTTTTCTTTGGTGGGTCGGTGGGAGGCTCAAGGTTTACCACCATGGCCTCGGAGTTGGGGAACGCATGTGACACGTTCTTGATGAAATCCACCGCTGGCAATAACGGCTTGAACTCGGGGTGGTGCTTGCCATCAGCAGAATCCCAGATCTCCTGGAATTGCTTCTCGTATGCCTTCCAAAGCGAAATCTGAGTGACTTCTCCAGGAATCACATCGGAGGACTCGGGGTTGGTGCTGGACATGTTGGTGAATGGTTCGTAGCAGCATCTCAACCACGTGGTGGCTCTCAAGGGCTCGGGGAACCTCACTATTAATTGGTATAATTCTTGTGGCAAGTCTGGCAAGGTGGAAGGAACTCCTCCAGATAAGGATCTTTTGGTCAAGTTGAACTCAGAAATGGGCCTAATATTGGAGGCTTCGTTCAAGGGCAAGTTAGATACCAACAACAAGGGGAGCTGCTTCACCAAAGTGTTGTAGTTCGATTTGGTGGATTTCAATTGCAACAAGTACTGCAATCTCAAGTTCTGCGACTCCTTGACGGACTTTGGGTGTTCTGGGTGCAAGGCCTCTGAGCTCAAGTATTGTTTTACGAACTCCAACACGGTGAAAATCAATTCGTTGTCGTTGATCAACAACTGGTTGACGTAGGCCTCGAGATGGTGGTCCTTGATGGATTCGATACAATTGTTGGGAGTTCTGGCACTGGTTTCGTCATCGCCGCTGCCCTGGTCGTCACCAGAAGAGCTCTCGCGGATGATGAGAAGATGGGTCAAGCACTTCAATATGCTGACGAACACGGACTTGTCGCGGGTGGTGACGGAGAAGTTCAAGAGGAGGTTGAACAATGGGTCGTTTTTGGTGTTGTCGATGTAGTAGCAACTCAAGGGCTCGAGCAAGTCGAGCAAGTAATTCAAGGCCTCCTTGAACTGGTTGTCGTAGGGTCTGAGCGAAAGCAGCTGGTGAGAGTCGATGTAGAACCAGTTGTACAAGAACCTCAATACCTCGATGATGTGCTTTTTCAAGGGCTTGATTTGCGAGAGCCACTGCTGGTTGGCAAGGTCTTGGGCTAAGTTGCGGAGCGTGAGCAACGAGTCCAAACTGAGCGAGATGGCCACCTGGTTGACCTTGGACGTTTTCTTCTCAAGTATCCAATGGAAGGGACGTATGAAATACTTGATGAGTTCGTTGCCTACGAAGGGCATTTCCTCCAAGTTGATGACAGGATGGACCGACACACGCGTCAAGGTACTCATGGCCCATTTAATCTCGCTTTCGAGGCCGGACTTCAACGACATCAAGACACGCTGAAGCTCGTCGACACCGCGATGGTTGTGGCCTATGGCGCTATTCAGGTATACATAACCGTTGTAGGAGGATCCGTAGCCGTTGGCGTCGTTGAGATTGGTCACGATACGGGATGTGACCGTGATAGGCACTAACCCGTTACTCATAGTGGATGGATTGTTGTTTTTGGTGAAAATGAATTTTTATTAGTGCGCGACATTTGGTGATAATCCGAATGTCGCACTTTGTGGGAAGGCTCATGGGAAGGAAGGGAGGCTATTGGGGCCCTTAACGCAAGGCCATTTTGAGCAAAGCCCAAGGAATCGGTTTTTGTGGATCGGAGCGAAAGGGGACGTAAATTTTGTGCCGATTCCGGCCGGGAATGTTTGATTTCGTAACACCTCAGAATGCCTTACAATTGTGCACCTGACTAGTGACAAGGAGCAAATTGGTTCCATATTTGTCCCAAGCCACTATGGCTGATGTGGGGGCTAGGTCTGCCTTCAAGGCAATCTTTGACCTTGTAGTGAGTGCAAAATGGGTTTCTTCTCAAGGAATTAACATAATCAGTGAGCACTACTAACAAGATCATATCTTGGAAAATCCATCAAAACTGTATTATTGGCAGAATCCACATCCTAGAGTCCTGACATCAACATGGAGTCTATATCTATCGTAAAACAATTTTTAGACTACGAGAACCATTCCAAGCCACAGATGTTTCATGAAGCCACAGCACATCATCGCTATCATCTACTCCCATCCAAAGACTTGAGTTTGAGGGGTTCACTTCTTACACACGCCTCAGAATAGCCCAGCAATATGTAGATACCGACCCTTAATATGTAGTTGAAGCACTCTTACTTCAATCATGTGTCAATTGTGTCAATCAAGAGTTCCATTGGTATGGTCAGGGTCCAGTCTGGAAGTTATGCCTGTTTGTGTAATCAAACCCATGGCTGTTAAAACGGAACCGGAAAATTTAACTTTACAGAAATGTGGAAAGTTGCCCAAAGACATTGACGGAATTGTTGCCAAGTACGAACTTTACACATGGCATTAGTGCCCTCTTATCGCCCCATATTTCCAAGGCGGTTCACGCAATCAGCGTGAAAGAATGGGAATTGTTCATTCATCCTCTTGATTGACATATTATCCGCTCGAAAATTGGCATGCTAATTAACTCGGAATCATCCACTCCTGGTGGCAGTCCCCGAGAACAATTATTTCAACTACACTGCCTGATAACCTTTCAACAATAAGATTACTTGCTATTCTTAGTTGAAATGGGCAAACCCGGGAGAGCTGCAAGATCGTCCATCCAATTGGGGTGAACTTTCAGCTAAATTGCGTGCAGTTTGTTCGTCATTGGAATTGCACCAACGCCCAATTGCATTGTTATCGGAAATAGTGGCTTCTGTCTTTTAAAAATTAGACTCCCGGGATTAAGGGAGATCAATGGATTTATTTGTGATTTATAATATTTCGGTACTTCTCTAGAGATGATGTGATTTCTTGCTTATTATCGAGGATGCGATTGGGCGTTGAATTAGATGCAAATTTCGCAACCATTATACTGAGCTTGAGATCAGACCCAAACAACTTTCTAGACACCTACACCCGGCAGTGAAGTTGTGGAGAGCTCGGTAAAGGCTGCCTTCGACGATACCCTTAAAAGACATCTCGGCTTAAAATCCCCAGAAATATGCCAAATTTCCTGTTTTTCACAGCCTTGCACAGAGTGTGGATTCTTGCGATGGTGTGGCATTGAATACATCATCGTATTTCGAAAACCTCAAGGAGACCAAGATGGATATAAAGCCCGATAATGGGCTTCTTAAACCCATATCTCTACTCCCCTCAACATCTGACATGTCTGACTATCTTAGATCGGCGTTGAATCCTTTTATCGGGGCCCGTAAAATCGAGGTCGATAACTCACAAGAAGACTTGGACAATGCTTCCGACACCCAATTGTCTGTGGGTGCTCCGGTCGAAGGTGTCAATCCTTTGGGTTACAATATCGACTACTTCACTGCCTACTTCACGTGTCTCCACGGTGTTATCGGTACTGGTATTTTTGCTACTCCCTCCAGTGTGCTTAAGTCCATGGGCTCGGTGGGTGCCAGTTATGTCATGTGGATTGCCGGTTTTATCATTGCCATTCTCCAGATCTTAATCTTCATTGAGTTCGTCACCTACTACAAGCGCCGTTCTGGTGGCACAGTGGTATACTTGGAACAATCTTATCCCAAGCCGCAATTCTTGGTCTCCAGTGTCTATGCTGCCGTCAGTGTGATTTTATCTTTCTCCACGTCTTCAGCCATTGCCTTTTCCCTGTACATTCTCTCTGCTGCTGGCCACAAGGCCACAGCTTGGGAACAAAGAGGCGTGGGTGTTGCTGCATTGGTGGGTGTTAGCATTTTGGTTACTGCCAATTCGAGATTAGCTCTCAAGTTCGCCAACCTTCTTGGTTTCGTCAAGGTTGTATTCGTTCTCTTTATTGGAATAACCGGACTTGTGGTTCTTGGAGGCCACACTCGAGTCCAGCACCCAAAGAGCGTCTTCCATAATTCCTGGGAAGGTACTGTCACCAACGATGGAAATGCCATTGCCAATGCCATTCTCAAGGTGGCTTTCTCTTACGGTGGAACCCAGTATCTTTTTGCCTTAGCCGGAGAGTCCAACCCCAAGCAGACCAAGAACATCTTCCGCTTCTTCCTTCCCGCCGTGATGATTTCCATTTTTATTCTCTACCTCTTGATTATTACTGCGTTCTATGCTGGCATTAACGACATTTCTGAGATCAAGAAATCCGGATCCTTGGTTTCTTCGGTGTTCTTCACCAAGGTCTTTGGTACCAGAGCAGCTACCAAGGCTCTCGATGTGTTCGTTGCTCTTTCGGCCTTGGGACATTGGATAGCTGTTTTTGTTGGCCAGTCTAGAATTATCAGAGAATGTGGAAGACAGGGGGTTTTGCCATACTCTTCTTGGTGGGTCACTACTAAACCATTTGGCACTCCTGTTCTTCCAGTTATTGCCATGTTTATCGTCAATTTTATTGTGCTTGTGGCCCCACCTCCAGGTGATGCCTACAACTTCGTTGTCGATATGGGATCGTTCTCTGGATACATCTTTAACCTTCTCTTGTCAATTGGTTTGCTTCTTGTCAGAAAGCAAAGAAAGGAAGCTGGCTTGGGCTTTGAGGGCTTCAAGACTCCATTTCCAATTATTGTTATCGCCATTCTCTACAACTTCTTTGTCATCGCGATGTCTTTTGTCCCACCTTCTGGAAAGAACTTGAATGGATCGGATGTGTCGTTCTTCTATGCTACCTATGCATTGACCACAATTGGGCTTTTGGGGCTTTGTTTTGTCTATTACTACTTCTGGGCGTTCTTCTTCCCCAAGGTCGGAAAGTACGCTCATAGAAACTTGTACTACATTTTGGAAAATGGTGAGAGAGGCCACACGGTGGTCAAAGTTCCTTTGGAAGAGCTTGAAGAATGGGACAGAACCCATACTTCAGAGGGAAGAGAAATACTGGACGACTCCAGCTCCTTAATAGTCGAGAATATTGTTGTTCCGGCTTCAAAGAAAGAATAGAAGAATTAATGTATTCAATATAAGAAATATTTGGGTATTAGTGTAGACAATTGTCTCTTCATAAATGTTTGCAAATTATGGCATATGGGTATGAAATATGCATATGCTCTCTATAGTGGATATATGAATGATTTGTCCTCCAAGTCAGTGAGATCCAACGCGGCAATAGCCACCTCATACTCTACCCCTTCGTCATCTTCAATTAGTCCTAGCTTGGTTTCGCTGGCAATATCCGCTATTCTCTGGGTATTTCTTTTCAGTAAAATGTACCAGACTACCCCGATTAATGCCGGAGCAATACTAAAACTCAAGACAATTTGTACAATCCAAGCAGGAACGTATTTGGGGGCATCTCTGGCTTGCCAGATTTGAGGCGAAATTATATTGGCCACAGAATACGAAATCATCACCATTGCGTTTCTAGTGAGTCTTTTGGTGTAGGAAGAACCAGCCGTAGTCATGGCGAGCCCAAAAGCACAGATCCAACCAACTCCAAATGATTGGGAAGCCAAAGTAATGGCGGCAAGCTCCCCAATAGAATTTTTCAAAGGAAGGGCAACGGCCACTATTGAACCTACCAATGCTGGAACAGTGGTCCAAATAATTGTGAGGCAAGTGGTGTTGGGAAATTTCGCCATGAAGAGACAGGCAGAAAGGGACCACAATAAAGCGAAGCCGGAACCAGCCACAGAAACCAAAGTCGAATTCAAGCTACTGAGACCTCCCATCTCTTTGTAGAGCAAGTTCTGTTGGTAGGTCAAATTGTTAGCCAATTGCTGGAGAAGAAAGAATCCACAGATGAGATACGAAACGGGGTCTCTAAGGGCTTCAAGTGCGTGGAATCTCTTGAAGTGTTTCTGTTCAATGGTGGCATGGGACGTGCCGTGTACTTTTCTGATGGTCCACACCTTTTCTTCGGTGCTTAAGAAACGGGCTTTGATGGGATTATCTGGATACAAGAAATACACCACCACAGTAAGTATTAAGGTCAAGCCTCCGATAATGATGTTCAAAATCCGCCAATCTCCCACGGCAGAATGGGAGTGGAGTACTCCGTAACTGATAAATCCAATAGGAATGGGAGAGCCCATGCACGAAGCGTAGAAAACTGGCTGAGTGGACTCCCGAACGTGCTGGCTCAAGAACATGCCATTGGTGGTCAAAAGAGCGGGAATGGCGGCTGATTCGAAGAACCCCAAGAAGAACCGCAAAGCAATTACTCCCAGGTAGTTGAAGGCTGCACAGTGCAAGAAGATCACCACCGACCAGAGGAAACAGATGCCCGTCACAAGCTTGCTTAAGGGCATGTGTTGGATCAAGTAAATTCCGGGAAACTGGCCCACAAGGAATCCCACGTAGAAAATGGTGTTGACATTGTTGTACTTGTTCTGGTCGAGCCCAGTGGCCTCAAAAAATCCCGAAATCGTGCTGTATGAAAGCGTAGCCTTGTCCATGTACATGATAAGGTTGATAACAAAGGTGAGACCGAGAACTCTCAACAAGAGCTTCTTGTTGAGTTTCTTGTCCTGCTCTGGCGATATTTCATCTACCGATGCACTGTGCGCTTGCATGAACTCGATGGCGACATCGGCGTACTTGAGTTTGACGGCTTGATGTTCTGGCAGTCTCAGAGACACTGGCTCTGCAGAGCTGGCTTGTTCGTTCTTTTCTTCGCTCATTTTCTGGCAAGTTCGTCGAGGAGGAAGACGGGGCTCTATTTAATGGTATTTTTTTGCAGTAATTAATCGAGGTGTGGCTCGAATTGCATCAAGAGCGACAATGTGTTCGTAGCTCGGAGAAACAGTACATGCATCACTGCAACGTGATCATCATGAGACACGCAGTTTAATATGATTAGTGGAATTGACAGTAGACGAGTGCACAAATAGTAGTGCCGATATACTTCGAAGACTGTAGAGTCCAAAACCGGAGAAGTGCATCCTATCCTCTTCCCATTTTGCCAGAAACTGATTTTACTGGAACAGAGCCCTTAATTCTCTAAACGCCGAAGAAGTTCGATTTGAAAATAAAAAAACGTTGAAGGTCTGTACTTGCGTCCACAATTTTCTTGACATGTTGTCTTATTCTTATTAGTCACAGATTTCTACTTTTTTTTTGGAAGGTATCCAATATTTTTATGAGTTCAGACAAAAACGGACCATTTGCAATCAAGGATTTGTGCAAGAAGACTAAATTGCGGGAATGGGCTAATTTCCTGCTAACTAATGGCCTATGACTTCAAAGCAAAGTATTCACCGAAATGGAGTGCCTTTTTCAACATTGTAAGATATAATTTCGGGTTGTCGAGTTTTCACTTGCGAAATGTAGACCATTCCCTTAGAAGCCCCATGCAATTACATACGAATTGGGCTTAATATTATCTCTAGCTAGAGATAATATCGGAAGTAAATATGTGCTTTCTTAGGAATTGTACAATAGCTCATTTGATGAAACACATTTATTGTACTTCAACAAGTTATTTGTGATGAAGACTCCTTTGCTAAGAATTGCATGTATTAGCATGTATTTGCTGGGCTAAACATTTCGATCCCAAAAAATAGCAAATTAATCTTCAAATATCCTTTTTTATGATCACAGAGATCCTGAATCTTCTGCGCCGCCCACATTGACTTATTTGTTGTTCAGTAAATATTTATCTCTACCTCCTGGTCTTAGTTTCTCCAGGTTGCATATATCATCCAGAATAAAAGACTGCGGCACCCCACATTTCATAGTCGAAACACTCATTTAAAGCGTGGTAGCACAGAATTACACGTACCTTCAACAATTCCAGCAATACCTACCGACTGTGCTAGTATTCCAAGGTTATTATTAAAAATCTCACCCAGGTTCTGTCAAGAGTGGACCACACTCTTGGCAGTAGTTTCCCCTTCTAATGCGCACCTAGTGGTGTTTTTATCTTATCGCGTGCAGTCTGCATGCTGCTGGTTTGACACCTGCATTCTGAGGTGCATTTGGAACGGAATTGCCATTTGTAATCACTCAGTAGGTGTGCCATTTAGCTCAATTGGTAAACTCTCAACCGATTTAGCCTCTCTAGGGAATGCCGATTGGGTGAACATCTCCAGTCGGATTAGACCGATAACGGCTTTTACAACTGCCATGAGCCCAAAGTCTGACCTCGGAATATCAGGGTTCTTTGACTCAGCCCAACCACTGGGGTTATGCTCACGTGACTCGTGCCGTACTAGATAAGGACGCTGTATAAATAGCCTGAGTTTGCCTCCCTTCTTTCTCCATCCAAGCACCATGAGAGTCTCAACATTAGTGGGAACGATTGCTGCTGCAAACCTCATCCACGCCTCCTCCTCCTATTGGGACAAGCTTGTTCCGCTGTACTTGCGCAAAGGCTTGACTGTATTCGATGAGGCAGCCGAAGACGTTGTGGTAGTAAACGAAGGTCCTTCCCAATGGCACATTGCATCGAAATTGGAGGCTGCTGGTCTCGACTCCAAGCTTCTTGAGGACTCGTGGAAGTCCATTGAGGCGTCATTGGGTCCCCTTGGTGTTGCTAACCTCTTGAAAAAGTGGGAGAACAAGTTTGTCAGTTCCAAGAACATGAACAACGAGTTCAACAGCTTCAAGCAGAAGAATGACGATTTCGAGAGCGTCGAGGTCAAGGCCTTCGCCGACCATGCCTTGAGAATTAAGGAGAACAACCCCGAGATTCTTGGCTTGGACTCCGTCAAACAGTACACTGGTTACTTGGACGTGCACTCCTTGGACAAGCACTTCTTCTATTGGTTCTTCGAGTCGAGAAACGACCCCAAGACCGACCCTGTCATCTTGTGGCTTAATGGAGGCCCCGGTTGTTCCTCTGCCACCGGCTTGTTTTTCGAATTGGGCCCCTCTTCTATCAACGCTACCTACCAGCCTGAATTCAACCCCTACTCCTGGAACAACAATGCCTCGGTCATTTTCTTGGACCAGCCCGTGGGTGTGGGATTCTCCTACTCTGGAGGCGAGCAGATTGGCAGCACTGCAGCTGCGGCCAAGGACGTCTACGTGTTTTTGGAGTTGTTCTTCCAGAAGTTCCCTCATCTCGCCAAAAACGCCTTCCACATTGCCGGAGAGTCTTATGCTGGCCATTACATCCCCAAGTTTGCCACCGAGATCATCAACAACGCCGACAGATCGTTTGAGTTAACCTCGGTGTTGATTGGTAATGGTATCACCGACCCTTTGATCCAGGACGCCAGCTACAAGCCCATGGCCTGCGGAGAGGGAGGATACAAGCCAGTCTTGACTCCTGAGCAATGTGACGACATGGAGGAGAAGTACCCCAAGTGTGCTGCTTTGACCGCGTTGTGCTACAAGTTCGAAAGCTCGCTTACTTGTGTTCCTGCCGAGCTCTACTGTCAAAGATTGATGGATGCCTACGGCGACACCGGATTGAACCCTTACGACATCAGAAAGAAGTGTACCGATGAGGGTGGCTTGTGCTACGAGCAAATGGGCTACATCGAGGAATACTTGAACTTTCCCTTCGTTCAAGAGGCTGTTGGTTCCAACGTGGATATCTTCACCTCTTGTGATGACAAGGTGATGTTCAACTTTGCCAAGCACGGCGATCTTCCCAGAGCCCACCAGCAGTATGTTGCTGAATTGTTGGAGAAGAACATTCCTGTTTTGATCTATGCTGGTGACAAGGACTTCATCTGCAACTGGGTTGGCAACTTCGCTTGGACCAATGCGTTGGACTACTCTGGTCATGAGGAGTTCGAGAGTGCTCCTTTGAGACCTTGGTACACCCACGAGAAGAAGTTGGCTGGAGAGGTCAAGAACTACCAACATTTCACCTTCTTGAGAATTTATGATGCCGGACACATGGTTCCTTACGATCAGCCCGAGGCTTCGCTTGACTTTGTCAACAGATGGATCCAAGGAGACTACACTTTTGGATATTAAAACGAGTAGGACTAGCGAAAATTATGAGAAATCTATGAACGAAATCATGTAGAATCACAGACAAAAATTCCTGGTATATGTAGCGACCAAGAAATCACCCACAATCAGCAAAATAACGCAATGGTTCGAATATTAGATCTTGTGATTAGCCTAACTAAAATTATCTAAATTGACCATGCCAACCAAGAATCATTGCAATGATTGAATTATATCTAACTAGAAAAATTGAACTCAATTATAATCAACACAGAGAATACTCTCTGATGCCACGATGAACGACAATGATTGTAATTTTTCTCCAATAATTCAAGAATTACGATTGGATTGCACGAACTTAATTTGATCCTAAAATGTTAATCTAAACCTAAAATTACGAAGACATAGGAAATACCTTCCTAATCAGAACGGCAACCATTATCATGGTTTCTAGGAATGACAGAAAGTAAATAGCGGAACTCCGATAAAAGATCATAGGAATCAATCAGGATCCGAGATAGCAGAACGCCCTATGAAGATAGGCAAGAAATTAATTGCCATAAATCAGTATTGTGGAATTGAAATGGAATTCCCCACAATATTTATTATTGGATTCAACCAAAAGGAAAAGCTCCCTAGGTTCATTTCCAGAAATTATCATAGATTAAAATCATCTTAAATCTTAGGTTGAAGTTCCAGAATTTATCATAGGAATCAATCAGAATTAATTGAATGGTATCTCGTCAAAAATACCAGAGTAGTGGAATCGACCGGAATTCTGGTGGTACAACTCTCTGAGAAAATATAGGATTAATTGACTACTCCCTATAATAGTGTTAAGTGGCACTCGGTATTTGGCTACTCCCCAATAATATCTATAAATTCCCAAGTCATATGATGATACAAGGAAACAGCACCCCGAGTAACATAGTGATATTTAGCTACTCCTTTAATAGTGGTAATTCGCTACTCCTTTAATAGTGGTAATTCGCTACTCCTTTAATAGTGTTGCTTGGCAGTTTCATTACACACATCTATTATTATACTTGTATTCGTATCCTCTTCTTCTTCTACACCTTTTCTTTGCTATCGAAGTTGTCGTTCTCGTTGGAAACTGCCACCCCGTCGATCACGTCTGCCTCGTCCACCACGTCCACCGTCTTGCAGGGTCCGTGGTACACCTTGTGCGCGTACACGTAGTAGTAGATTAGTGACAAGATCCACACACTGGGCGTGATCACGCACGTGTAGTTCATGCTGTTGGAGTCGGGGTGCTCGGTGGCGGGAAACATCACCATGAAAAAGGTGAAGCCGATGAAGATGGTCGACACCCAGCCCACGATCGGGCTCCACACGGGCCCGAGGTAGAACTTGCCTGGCTTGAACTTGTGGCGGCCCGTGGTCAAACGGAGAAGCGTGGGGGTACCCCACGCCACGTAGTTGCCCGCCACGTACAACGTGAAGAGCGCGTTTGCAGCCACGCTGCCAATCAACACCAACAAGCCCATGATGATGCACATGATGCCGCCAAACCACACGGCGTTGATGGGCACCGAGAGCTTGTGGTTGACCTTCTTGATGATGCGCGACAACGGCAAGCCGTTGTCACGGGCAAAGGCCCAGATCTGGCGAGAAATGGCGGTGAGAATGGACGCACCCATGAGGAACTGGGCCACCGCCATGAGCGACATGAACGCGATGGTCCAGCGCTTGCCCAAGCAGTCGTAGATGATCTGCGCCATGGGGAACCCGAACTTGGTGCCCAAGTAGTGGTTGGCGATGTCGTCGGTCTGCATGCAGAAAAGGGTGACGATCAAGATCACGGTGCCGAGGCCCCAGCAGAGGGCGATGGAGCCCAAAATGCCAAAGGGAATGGTGCCCTCGGCGTCCTTGACCTCCTCGCTCACGTGGATCACCGAATCAAACGCCCCAATGGTCCAGATTGCCGGCAACCAGGCGGCACTCAACTGGGTCCAGCCAATGGGCCAGTCGGAGTTGGACTCGAACTTGGTGAACACGAAGGTGCCGGAGCGGAAGTTGCCGCTGGCGCCGATGGGCAACGCGATGATGAACAACACAATAAGGCCAAGGTTGGCCCAGATCGACACCGACTGCAAAAGAGCACAGTTGCGAGACAGGAGACAGGTGATGAGAATGTGGGCCACCACACAGGCGGCGAAGATGCCGTAGAGCCGGGGCTCGGTGATCTCGAAGTCGCCGTCGCGGGCCACCACCACGGCTGCTAGTAACTCCTGGGCAAAGCCGTAGTCCACCAGGCACAAGCCGCCCACAAGAGCAATGGAGTTGGTGTTTCCAATCAAGAAAGAAAGCACCGTCTTAAAACGCGCCGGTGCGTAGTAGTTGGTCCAGTAATAGAGCCCACCCGAGGTGGGCTGCGAAGAGCCGTTTTCCGCCATGGATATACCGATGCAGAAGATCAAGGCCGAGCTGATGACCCAGCCCCACAAGAAGCCAGCAGGTCCTGCCACGATGCCCTGGGCAAAGATGGACGCGATAGAAGGAAGAAGCCCCATGATGGAGAAGGCCACGCCAAAGGCCTGGATTTTGGAGAACTTGCGCTTCAACTCGGGCTTGTAGCCGATCTGGGCCAACAACTCCTCGTCATCTCGGGCCAAGAGCGCGTTGATCTGGGGCTCCTCCACGTTGAACGCGTTGTTGTGGTACTGTTTGTTGGAGGTGACCTTGTCGATGATCTGCTCGCGAGAGAGCACCGCCGAAAGGGACATAATGGTGAATGGAGATGGAGGTAATGGAGGGAATGGAGGGAGGTGAATGGAGGTTAATGGCAGGTGGATTGTGGTGGTTCTCTTGGTGGGATCAGTACTCATTGGATATCACGGCTTTATAGCTGTTAGTCGCTACCGCCGTTATCTGGCACGGACCTTCCTTCCCAAACCAGTCGCAAGGCGTCTTGCCTGTTTTGGAGAGATAACGAAGAGGTTACGAGCTGGACGTGGGGATCTAGAGCCGGAAGTGAGGTGAAGGAGAACAGAAAAGGGAAGTGCACGAGAGCGGAGTAGAGGAGAACAGTGGTACATGTGAATTGAGGGCTTGGAAGACAGTGGCCACAGTGGTTGTTGAGTTGTGCTGAAGTGAGTGAGGCGTGAAAAGGCGATAAGAATGAGTGCGGAAAACGGAATCAAGATAACGTTGATCGGAATGATCAACGTGGGCCAAATGGAAGCGAAATGAGAGAATGAAAGGAAAAATGAGGTGGATGTGGTCAAAAGAATAGATAAAAGAGGATTGGTTGATGGAATAGAGTGAAGATATGAATAGAAGATGAGATGAAAATAGACGAAAGAGATGATGAATTTTAGGCACACACAGGTTGCTAAGAATTAATCGAAACGCTGAAGTGAAAGATTTACAAGATGGTGAAATTGGACGAAGAGAAAGAATTGGATGATAAGAATTAATGTGAAGCAGGTGAAACAAAGGTGAAGAATAGGATGCACAGAGAATGGAAGAATTAGAGTGGACTTGAAGCGTCGAAAGAATTAGAGTATGCTGAAATGGAAGTATTAGAGTAGATGAATATTGGAGTATGAGAAGATGAATGGGCTTGGAAGAGTGTGTCAACAAATAGGAAATACTTGGTAAAGAATAAGAGTTCCAGTTCCAAATTCATGGAATGCATGGAAAGATCTCGATCATAGGGTCCATGAGAAATATAATAGACAGTGGAGTAGGTTTCCAGTGACAAATGGAAGGACTACTGTTCAAAGTGACAAATGGAAGGACTACTGTTCAAAGTGACAAATGGAAGGACTTCTGTTCACTGTGACAAGTTGAATTGTTACTGTTCAAAGTGACAGTTGAAATACTACCGGTTGAAAGTGACAAATGGAAGGACTACTATTCGTTGAAAGTGGAAAATGGGAAGATTCGAAGCCAACTATCAGGTAAAGTGCCAAATCTTCAAAACTGAATCACCCTACAGATGACACTTCGTGCCCTTAAAGCTTTCCATTGGTAATGTTAAAATAATCTCATTACCAGCTTTAACAATTCTATTAGACCATTGGGATTCATCTCATCACGGACTTCCATCCTTCTAGGCTTGTGGGCCCCTTTCTTTCTAGCCTGTACTTACACCTTCACGGTCTAGATCTGTCATTGCTATTTCTCGGTAATTACATGTGCATTTGCCTATCTCTAGCGAATATGATATTTTGCTGCCAAGACATTTAAGGGGCCAGATAGGAAGCTGCAGCCAACCCCCAATTGGGCTAGTCCTGCCCATCACAGCCGTTAGCAGAGCAGGGCTGGAGCCCTATGGAAAGCAGAGGTCACATGATGTCATCTCGCCTATGTCCGGGTAACTCTATGAAAAATTTTGCCCTTTTTCGCAGTGCGCACATATAAAGACTTCTCGTTTCCCTTTCTCCTACTTTTCACCTACAGTTAACATCATGGCTACGTATGTGCCTTCCATCATGGACAACACGAATGCACACTGTGTGTCGGATGTCTGATGATGTTGATTGTGAATATGGACCCGTGTCCAAATGCCGTGGGAAAGCCAGATTGTCTTGCAGCCGAATTATATTCATATATCTTCGTTATTAGCCAATGCCTGACACTTCTGTTTTCCTCTGAGCCTTGAAGCCGGGGTGGGGAATGGAATGAACTGGCGGTTCAGTTCCATATCCAATGAGGGCCTTTCCGGCCGTCATGCCACCGTCGGTTTCTGCGTTGACCAGAGGAGCATTGTGTTGCTAGGAGTCCCTAGCCCTTACTAACCCCCAGTACCTTGAAACCAGAATCCCTTATCAAGAAGGAGAAGGCTCAAAAGAAGATCGCTGAAGAGCGTGCCGCTGCCAAGGCTGCCCGTCAATCCGTATGTACCGCCAAAGACTGACTTTTGAAGATGATACTCAACCACGTATATGACTAGCTGCGGCCATGCTGTCTATCAGTTAACCATCTTTCGGGACTGAGAAAGTCATTCTTGTCAACGCTTACTAACGTTTAGTCCATCAAGGAGAAGAGAAAGGCCATCCACGACAGAAACGCCGCCTACGAGAAGGAGTACGCCGAGGCTGACCGTGCTGTCATCAACGCCAAGAGAGAGGCCAAGGCCGCTGGTTCTTACTACGTTGACGCCCAACCAAAGTTGGTCTTCATCATCAGAATCAAGGGTATCAACAAGATCCCACCTAAGCCAAGAAAGGTCTTGCAATTGTTGAGATTGACCCAAATCAACTCTGGTGTTTTCGTCAGATTGACCAAGGCCACCTCTGAGTTGATCAAGTTGGCTGAGCCTTACATTGCTTACGGTTACCCATCCTTGGCCACCATCAGACACTTGGTCTACAAGAGAGGTTTCGGTAAGGTCAACAAGCAAAGAATTGCTTTGTCCGACAACTCCATCATCGAGGCTAACTTGAAGGCTTACAACGTCTTGTCCATCGAGGACTTGATCCACGAGATCTACACCGTTGGTCCTAACTTCAAGCAGATCAACAACTTCTTGTGGCCATTCAAGTTGTCCAACCCTAACGGTGGTTTCAGAACCAGAAAGTTCCAACACTTCATCCAAGGTGGTGACACCGGTAACAGAGAGGAGTTCATCAACGCTTTGGTTAAGCAAATGAACTAAGCTTGTTGCTGAAAATGTTGGGTTTTTTTTGGTTTTGTAGACTCCTTTATTTCTTCCTGTGAAGGGTTATATTGGAGCTGTGTGTATCACTGTAATTAATATAATCTTTCAATTTAATACGTATCTTTTGACAGTGTAGCTGCAGTGTATGGTGAGACTAGAGTGGGTTGGTTAATATTGAGTATGGTGGGGCTATTGTGGATTAATTAAGCATACGAGGTTCTGCAGATTTCAGGTTGATGAGTATTTATTGATCCTGTCACTCTATACTGTTACAATTATTCTATGTCCTGTTGGTAATTGTGGGCTAGTTCTTGTTGTGTCTCTGGAGATCCTGCCCCATTGGATTCATGAAAAACCTAATATCTCCTCGATTCTGTACACCCAGAATTCAAGTATTTCGACTTCTTTCCACCACTGAAACGTATCCCTCGTACTGTACAAGTAATTTGCATTTCCGTCGTAGATATATGTAGCTTCGGTTCTGTTTCTGAACACCCACGCCACGGCGTAAAGGCCAAACTGCAATAAGCACACCACTATTAACGTCGTGAGAAGAAGAGTGATGGCATTTATTGCCAACAAAGGTAGCTTTCTGTTGTCTTCTCTGTACTTGAAATATGCGTAGTATTGTTTCAAGAGTGGTAGGTTGATGACAAAGTTGGTGAATTTGCTTTCGTCGCTGGCTCTAAAGTGTTTGGAGAGCTGGTTCAAGTCCAACTTTGCCTTGAAGCTTTCGATTAGCTTGTCCTGCTGGTTGATGCTGTCGACCATTGCCTGGATTTGGCTCCTGTTGGCGAGCTCCTGCTGTTTCCACCTTTCCAATTCACTCAGATAGTCTGCGCAGAGCCTGTCCAAGTTTCTTATGGTCTTCTCTCTGTCAAGCAACCTTCTGGCCGAAGAGCCGGGCGTGGACCGGATTTGGGCCTCCAAGGATCGGGAATACTTCTGCAAACTGGCGATTTCGCTGTTCAATGCTTCAATGGTGCGGTCTTTCAGTGTATGACTGGAGTTCAAGCCTCTGGTTTCCAGTGGTTCGTAGCGTGATTTCAAGGGAGGAGAGTATGGCGGAGACATTGGAGCGTCGTATTCCTTGAATGCTCTCGATTCTGCTCGGTAATGTCTCGGTCTTGTGTTGACATCGCGTACGGTGGATCTGGTAACACCTTCATCGCGCAAGTCGGCGGCTTCTAACAGGAACCGGTCTCGTAAGAACGCCGAAAACGTGCGGAAATGGACGATGCGTAGAATGAACTCCTTGATTTCGCTCTTGTGGACCTTCAGGTCCGGAGTTCTTGCGATCAACTGGTTCAAAAGCTTTGTTTCTGAAGGTAGAAAGAGCGACGGTTGTCGTATGAAGTACTCGATTTCTCGTATAAAATGGGGGATTTGTCTGACGTGGATGAAGTCTTTGCCTTGACATCGGTTCCAGCAAGTGTCTAGGACCTGCTGTATTATGTTCTCACTACTCATGGTTACTGTACTCTTTGCAATTGTGTTTATTTACAGAGTCGCGGTAGTCGTCGCGCTAGAGAAAGATAGGCTCGCACTAGAGATGGTTAGGCGACGCGCTAGGGATGGTTTGGCGTCGCACTAGAAGTCGCGTTTTTCGAGGAGGTCTCGGTAGAGGTCTCGGTAGAAGTCTCGGTAGCTGACTCTGTAGAGTTCTCGGTAGCTGTCTCCGTCTCAGTAGTTGCCTCAGTAGCTGTCTCCGTAGAGTTTCCAGTGCAGTTAATGGAAAAAGATTCCGTTAGAGACGGCTGTAAATCGACTGGCTCGGAGTTGGATGGGACTTCCAAGGCTCTTTTGATGTCCACGTCCATTTCTGACGTCAATGCTTGCACTATGGAGGAGCTCTGCGTAATGGGAGCAGGCGCACTAAAAGTCAGACTCTCGCGAGAAGTGTCCCTAGCAGTTTCCAAAGAGTCGAACAGAGCCTTCATTTCCACTGTATTGGCTTCATTAGCTGAGCTATGGGTATTTGAACTATCAGACTGCGCCAATTCTTGGGTTGCATTTACTGGCACAATCACCGTGTCTTCTGCTTCCTTTTGCTCAGAAATGGCATTTTCAGTACTATCGATTCCGTTTAATGTATTACCAATGGAGGAATCATATGGGGGTGATTGGTTCACTGGAACTGGATCTTGCCCAGTGGTTTGGATCTTACCTTCAACTAAAGGTTGGACATCATGGTCTGTGGCAATTTGGTCAATAGGTGGTGCTATTTCCGAAGGTGGGCCTTCATTCAGTATTGTTCCATGATTTTCAATTGCAGGGAGAAGTGCTTCTTCAATTGTTGGTTCAACCTGTGTCCCGGTATGCAAACTGGCGAGAAGTGCCAGAGCCCCTTGAGTAGATTCTAACGAAGGGAGGCCCAAATGGTTGGAAATTTCCACATTGTTATTATGAAGGTTTGCAATTTGTATCTCATTTGATGAATTTGGAACATTCCCATCTGGCTTGGCCATTTCATTCTTCGATTCCAGTGAGATATCAGTATCCATAGTAATACTCTCTGATTGCAATTGTCCGTTCAGTTCCTGAATTGGCTCAATTTTCTCTATATTAGTCAGAGTGCTAACAGGTTCAATTTTCTTGATCTTTTCCTCCTCACTTCTGACCAAATCAACGGCCTCGGCTAAAAGGTCCTCAAAGAGTATTCCACTGCCATACAACTTCCTCAAAATAAACTTGAAGGCATCCACAAGGAATTCGGGTGTACCTGATTTTCTCTTAGTTTCTTCAATGAATTTTCCGGCATATTCTCTGTGTTCCATCAAAGTTGTGTAAACTTCCTCGAGTGTCTTCAACTCATTCGGTGGATACACCTGCAAGCTTCTACCCTCTTCCAACATTTCCGTGAACCGTTTCCATGTAAGCTTTTCCTTTAGGTTGTTGTCTAGTGGTTCTTTGGATTCGGCAAACTGACAAACTGGACAAATGTAACTTTCCTCCTCGTCTCCTTGGTGTTCTTCCTCTCCAATCACGCACACAACATGATACCACTCATTACATTTGTCACACTCAATCATTGTACCAAACTCATACTCACGACACACACAGTAATACGTCGGTGCCGCTTCCTCATCCTTTCCATACTTCAACAAATAAGATGAAGATATATCGTGTGAATCTTCTGCTGAAAAGTTGAACTCATTCTTGTACATGAGCTGGGTGAATTTCTCGATCAACCTTCCATTTAATGTCAATTTGGGATTCAAATGCTTGAGGTCAACTTCCTTGTTCAATGTGGTAACAATCTTTTTGTCACGAATTTCGTCCCAAGCCCTAAACACCCAACCTTCAGCCAAGAACAAGCGGTTCACAATATCTTGAGAATTGAATTTGATCTCTGCCTCCAATAAATTGCTTTGCAATCCTCTTAAGTCAGCATATGAATACTTCTTGGAGGCATTATTCTTGATCTCAACATACTGGGCAATAAGTTTGGAGTTCAAGTGGACCTTGGAAAGCTGGTTATAATTCTCCAAATCAATAAATAAACGACCGCTTTGGAATTTCTCCACATATTTTGGCAATAATTCAAGATCTAGCTCATCCACTGATTCATACCTTAAGAAGGCATGAATCTCCTTGTTGAATGCAACACTATTGGTGATAATCTTTTCAAGCTCAGTCAAAAGTGGAAGATCTACTTCCGACAATACTTTCAAACCTAAATTGAAGAACTCGTGGAGGTGATTTAAAGTGAAAACCTCCTTTTTGTCATTAAAGGGATCTTCTCCTTTGTCGATGAGCTTATATCTAGACAACCACTTGAGCCTGTCTCGAATTCTTGTCAAAAATGACAAGGAAGGGATTTCAATTCCAAAACTTTCTCCCAAGTCGATCAAATCCTCAAACTCTTTGAGTGACTTGTTCTTTTTGGATAAGAGAAGTCTTGATGCCTTGTCGAAATTTTCTATTTCGGCTTTGAATTCTAAGATTTGGTCGATTTCAACACTTGTAAAACTAAGAGTAGGGATTCTATCTATTAATTTGACAAGATCTTCTAAGCCTTTAGAAGATTGGAAGTCTCCACCGGATCTGATTCTTTGATGATGTTTGATAGAGAGTAAATCTTGGCATTC
The DNA here is from genome assembly GCA_030582475.1 of Suhomyces panamericanus. Classification (NCBI taxonomy): domain Eukaryota; kingdom Fungi; phylum Ascomycota; class Pichiomycetes; order Serinales; family Debaryomycetaceae; genus Suhomyces; species Suhomyces panamericanus. Next base: position 37,856 of record JAKTXI010000062.1, read on the forward strand.
ATCGATGAAGGAATTAGAATCCTCAATAAATAACCTTAAATTCTCAATATAGTTCTTGAATTTGTTGAGCTCATTTATCTTCTTTTTGTCATCTTCAGACGAACCACCAAGCAAAAAGTTGGCTGAAGAAATCGCTGAATAAATTCTCTCTCCGTCATTTAGCAAACCTTTATAGATCTTGAGTGCAAGATCGGTGTTGTTCATCATAAATTCTTCGTATTTCTTGGTCCATTTTTCATAGTCAATAGAGTACCCATTAAGGATTTTTGAAAAGTTCTTTAACTTATCATCAGAATAGAACAAATGGAATTCGATTATGAAATTCTCAAAAGGTATGATTTTGTTTTCATACTTTTCCAAAAAGCTATTTGGTTCAAGGCTGAAAGTTTGACTGGTTTTACGATCGATAAGAACAATCTTAGAAGGAAATGAATTTGCAAAGTCTTCATCTGAGATTATATCGAAAGTGCTTTCATTTTCGACAACAACTTCTTTGAACTTCAACTTCCTGACGTTGGCTCTTAAGTCCATTTCACGCTGATACAATTCTTCATAAAAAGAACCAACTTTGGTGTAAATTTGAGAGTTGAATCCAATACTCTTTCCCGAATCATACAAATGGATCAAGTTTACCAAAAGCTTGAAAATTGAAAAATTGGGCAAAATGGCTTGTTTTGCTAACCAACTTTCAGCTTCAACAGCGTAAGGAAACCAATTCTGAGTAGCGAAATTAACCTCCTCGCTAAAGTTGAGACCGAAGGAGAGTGTCATTGAGTATGTTTTGGGACTTTTTACCACAAACTCGCCAGGTTTTTGAATGGTGGTGGTATATTTGATTCCTTTCTGACGCAAAATCTCTGGAGTAATTAAATAATCCTGGTTCAATCGTATTCTTTTCCCCTTGGAGTCGATCAACTGTTGGAAATATGCGTTGGAATGCTTTAATCTGTTATCTTGGATAGGATTGATCATATTTTCCAAGGAGTTAACAAGGGTATCATACTCCAATCCTTTCATGTCTACTCCTTCTTGACCACCGACTAAGAGCATTAATTCTTCAATTGGCCAATTATCGTTGTTGATGTTCACTCTGTCATCATTTCCCTTATTAACTTCACGAATCAATGATTCAAACTTTTCAAATTCCAGTTCTGGTATGAAGTACCACTTCTTATGGGCACCAAAGAATTGATAGTTGATTAGTTGAGTGAAGTGATCTTCACACTTCCAATTTTGAGCACTGAAAGTCATGCCAATATTGATCCTTGAGGTAGTCAAATCCTGGTTATTTATATCGTTCTCGGCAAGAGCTCCAAAAAGAGAATTAGGGAGGATCGGTAAATTATGCAAATTCCATGGATTCATCGCAGATTGGAGAATATTCGAAATGTAATAGTCTGTATTAAACAGGTCGACGTCGTTGGCTGGCGATGTCCCAGAAGCAGAACTAGGAATATTGGTCGAGCTATTCGTACCATTGGTACTAGGTGTGAAATTGTTGATGATTTTGTTGTTTGCTGTATTAATTATCTTATTACTTGAAGCATTGATGTTGAGATTGTTCAAGTTGTTCTTATAATTCATCAAATCATCACCAATTTTGGCAAAGCCTGATCCATGAACAAGACTTAATAAGTTTTCGCCATGTTCTAATTCCAACCCGTCTTTCAATATAAGATGCTCATTTTCGTCTGTCAGTAAGATTTTCCAGTATAACTCTTCGTACTTATCGAAACGAATGAAGTTTCGTTCGGGAATGGGCATATTGGGTTCATTGAAATGGAAAAAGCTGGGATAATTGGAAGACATCTTGTTGAATGCAGCAGCATTATGTTGAACAATAAATTCTTGAAATTTAAGATCTTTTTCCATGAATTGTCTCATGGAATATATGGATGCAATCTTTGGTACAGATTTGAGTCCCGAGTCGTCTTGGTATGTATGTGACGGACTATTCATCATGTTACTCAAAGCGTGATTAACTTGGTTCTGAGGCAAAATGGGTGATTCTATAATTTCCGAGGTTTTCTTGCCTTTCTTTGTGCTGGACCCTTCATCATCCTTTATCGAAAAAGAAATTGGAGGCTTTATGTCTATCAAGTTAGGCATATTTATCAAAATACCTTTTGATCCTTTCAACTGTACTGATCTTTGAAACTCCACAGCGGATCCAATAATTAGTGGCACTCTATGCTTTGATCTCTTTTGTGGAACTTGTGAATCCTCGAGTTCTCTTTTGTTGTTTTCGTTAAGGTCATCACTTATCTGTATTTCTTGATTCTGAGGTTCGTTGGCTGAATGTGCAATTTCACTATCCCCGTTAATCTGGGTATCTTCAGAAACACACAAACCTCTCATGTCCATTTTCTTTCTGCCCAAGTCAACCTCAAACGGATATAAAATGCGTTGGTAAGAAGACTTTAGCGAACTGCTTAAACTGGTCATTATCTTTCCTTTATAGCCCAATTCACGTCCGATTTGTGCCCACAATTTTTTGTTGATTACTTCAACGAACCCTCCTCTAATCATGACAGACCGGAAGAGTTTGTACAAGTCAATGGGTCTTTTGTCTATCATTGGAAGTTTGAGAAGGAATGAAGGAATGTGTTTTTTCTTAACGGTACGCTTGGCTGCTGACTTCTTGTCCTTGTTGGAATCGTTAAGTGGATCTTTGGCGATGTCAATGGAAGGATCCTTTGGTTCCTGTTTGACAGTGACTTCATTACTTGGAATCGGATCTGCTGCTGACGAAGCATCTTCCGCTTTGCTTTCTGGTGCGGCTGTTTCTGCAAGAGTTGGCAAGTTTGGAGATGCAGTTCTTTCGACTTCCGAGACTTGAGCCAGTAACATCGGAGAGTTCAACAAATTGTTGATAGAAAAGGTTTTGGAAGATGAGACATGAGCAGGTTGAGCTAATTCTGGAGATTTTATGTTACTGGGAAGAGCAGTAGAAATACTCTTTTCTTGCTCTGTGGCCTGTGACTCCGCCAATTCGTCATCTATTGGCTCGGTTTGATTCTCAGTTGTTTGAATCGGAGGTGTCTCGAACTTCACATCATCGGCATTTTGCAAAGCATCGATATCGAGCTTGGATTCGTCTGCACCATCGAGGTCCATCTGCTCATCCACTGGTACCTCCGGGGTATCAGACTGTTGGGATGCCCTTTTTTCGTACTGGACATGAAATTTGATGAGGTCAGAGTAGAATTGGAGCCTGCTTTTGAGCTCGTCATTGGGGCTATTATTCAACAACTTGTTACTCTGGAACCAGAACAAGTCCGAGTTGATTTGGAAGTTGGACCGCAATAGATTATCCTGGACCACGGGGATCTTGACCTTGATGGCGCCGTATTCCTTGGCCTCTTCTGTTACGCTCTCGAAAAAGCGAATAGGATCTTTGGCTTGTGTGTCATCTAGCTTGTAGGAAGGGATGCTTTCGGGCTCTGGATTCTCGCTGTTGGGGAGGTCTGTGAGGTGGATTTTGTTGGGAAGGTGGAAGAAATCCAAGGGGAAGTTGGCCTTGGTCTTCAGTTGGGGAAAGTTGTAGGGATTGTAGGAGATGTTGGTGTTTTGTCCGTTAAAAGCTACTGGTTTCCCGTTTTTGGTGAGCAGAAAAGTGCGTAGATCGGGCAAGGCGGTCTGGTTAAAAAACCTGGACGACTGAGGAAGCTTAGATGAGTCTATTTCTTCCGTAAGCGAGGACATGTGGACGTATTTTGCTCGGGGATTTCATAGATTTTGCCAAAGGACTATGGGTAGGGCGAAAATTTGAAGTATGGCTATGTCTGGTCATGTGACTGTGGTCACGTGCAAGCCCCACTTGCGTAGGTTGATATTTAGCAAAAATTCTAGAAAAACAAAATAGAAGCTTGAACCTTGGAGAAATTTGGAACAAGTATTTCAAACTCGCATAAAGGAAGTATAATAACAAAGGCATTAATAGCTGATACTAGTGAAAGTTCACGCCGACAGGAATGAAAGAAAAGCGATGATATGCCTATTTATAGCTAGTAGCGACTTTTTTAACTACGAGACCAATTGCACTCTAGAGGAGAACTATGGCAAAGATAGACACAATTCAACTTGTATAAGCTTGAAGTAACAAACCTCGGAATAGCTGCGAGAAGTTTGCGTTTTCACTTCTGTATACTACGCTTGTCTGTGGTATCGAATTGAATTAGAGTATCTCTTCAGTAACAAAATACTCGGAATAGCTCTCAGAAGTATGGGATTTCACTACTGTATACTACACTTCTCTGTAGTATCGAATTGAATTAGCATATCTCTTCAGTAACAAAATACTCGGAATAGCTCTCAGAAGTATGCGTTTTCACTACACTTCTCTGTGGTATCGAATTGAATTAGCATATATCTTCTATATGTATATGTACTGTATTAATAGGTGTCGTGTTGATTGTCGTGAAAGAGTGTAGATTGAGTTTCTGTCTAGATGAAGGCAGCAGCCACGGCAGCAGCACCCACCAACAAACCAGCAGCGTTCTTGGCACCGGCGTTGGCCTCGGCAGTGACGATGTTGGCCCAAGGGGCAGCAGAGGTGGCAGGAGCAGGAGTGATGATGGCACCTTCAATGACCACCGTCAGGACCATTCTCACGGTGACAGTAGTGGGGGTGCAGACGTCCTCGCACTTGGTGACGACAATCTCGGTGGAGTAGGGGACGAAGGTGGTGTAGCCGTTGGCGGTCATGGAGAACTCAGCGGTGGTGTCGTTTTCGTCGGCCTTGGACATGGCCACGGCCATGGAGGCCAACGCAGAAAGGGAAAGGACGGAGGAGAACTTCATGGAGAGCGAATGAACGAAGAGTACTGAGCAAACGGCCGAACAGAGCAAACTACAGGGAAGGATCGGGGGTTTTATACAAAAAGGACGATCCTGCAACGACTGCAAGGGCCATCGCAACAGCTGCAAGAACGTTCGGGACGTCGGAATGCAGTTACCGATCTTCAGGCATGCCAGAGGCAATTAAATGGATTATTAATTATTTTGGAACAGCAGACACATGGCGTTGCGAGCTCCGGCTCGCACAACGGCAAGGGCAGAGCCTTTTGGGCCAGGAGGCGCAAGTACAGGCATGAAAGGCGGGACCCGCCGATCCTCAAGGCCTTTTTGGTGGCAGTAGTCAAAGTAGCACAGAGCAAAAATTGCACTAAAGGCCGCGAAGATTTGCAACCGAGGAGGGGAAAAAATTGCACTGCTGACAGGAGGAGACGCCGGCTGTCAGGTACATGACACCCACCCGCCATGATGGACCGAAGTCAACGTGGAGAACCGGAGTGTAACGACGGAAATAAGCATGAAGAGAGGACGGAAAAATAGGACGATCAGAATAGATTTCTTCACAATAGGAAGATCAGTACATGGGAGAATAGCATGCACAGAATAGGAAGAACAGTACGAATTAGAATGGTAGGTTATCAGAGGAGGAACATACTATTAGAATCGGACCATCTACCGAATAGGAGCATATAGCTCGATGCCCGAATTGGATACTTTCAGAGAGATAAGATCCATGAAACTATCAAGATTTACCAGTTTGTTAGCAAGGTTGGCAGATTGTTATCAAGGTTAGCAGATTGTTATCAAGGCTAGCAGATTGTTATCAAGGTCAGCAGTTTGTTAGCAAGGCTTACCAGTTTGTTATCAAGGTTACCAGATGGTATAAGGAATATTGATTTCTAATAGTGCTTTCACCTCGCTTTCTACTATTTCGTTACCTTCCACATTTGTACAACCACATGGCCCAGTATTCATTGCATCAACGCTCTGCTGCATCTATTGAAAGAACTTCCATCTAAACATAACTCTATTCACAGGTGCATGTACGGCACCATATACGCACCAAATACGCCGCATATACGACTAACCATACATTGCAACAATAGGCACAGTTGACATGAGGAAGAGATTTGCATGTATTCAGGTGGAATGTTGGGACTTTGTGTTTTGTTGGAAGGCGACAGCAGAGATAGTGAGTAGACATTGACAAGAGTCAGATAGGATGAAGAGATACGGATGGAAGCTTTCTCATGACTAAGTGTATATGTTCTGAAGTTGGAGAAAAATATGTATGTCAAGAAGTCAGTGAAGTGAAGTGAAGTGGTGAGCTATAAAAATATCGTTAACATAGTTGATTGAAACATTCAAAAGCAAGATGAAACCTCTGTACCGGTAGGTGCTGAAAACAGACCCAGTCTGTGTTAAGTTACGTGGGTCTTTGATTTATTCCGATAATTCCCTCTATTGGAGAGGTCTCGTTCTCAACCTAACAAAACATAATTATTCTAAATAATTACACTATTTCATTTCCTCCAGTCAACTATACCATGTCTTAACCCTGCCTTCGTTATTCATATCTCCTGTCAATCGTCACCCTGGGATCATAATCAAGGGCCCCATGACTTTGGACCCTATGCATTTAGAGCCCTCTAGATTCAAGCATCTCGCTAAATTATTCTCCACAGTATCCTGGGGAACAGATTCTCTTTCACTGCATGGCTTGCATGGATGAGTAGATCGATTTGAGCCCAACCATTAAGGTGAACTTCAAAGGTATAAATTACAGGGACTGTGAATATTCTGACGTGAAGAAGATGAATCTACCTTTTGCACCAAGAACTCGAACTTTCGGCCAATTTTCCCTTAAAGTTATGATTAAGAAGCAATTTCAGCCAGCAATATTACTAACTAAAGTCTGGCTGGGCCATTATTCTGAAACCCTTTCAATTCCTCGAGAAGCCAGGAAAAGTTGAACTAAGCAAGTATATTTGAACATTAAAGCGAGAACAACACCAACTTAAATGAAACGCTCCAGAATGAGTCCAGTGTCAAGACTTGGTGTAACTCAAACTTGGAAGCACAGACTTCATGTGAGAATTGGACCTCTATGCATAAAACGCCACTGTTTCGAATGAATATTGGAACCTAATAGGAATAATAATTCCCAGGAGTGCTGTGCAACTACTTGCATCTGAAGGCTAGATTCAATTGATGGCTAAGTTCAATTGATGGCTACGTTCAATTGATAGCTACATTCACCTCCAGATACTCTACAGTTTGTTTCCACTCGTATATCGAAAAACTAATCAAATACTCACCTTCTACCGGAGAAAACAATACAGCCAGACACAAACCAGTGTGATAACCGGCCTTCAGTTCCAGCAGCTCATTTGCCGGTGTAGCCGTCCAACTCGGACACGTCAAAGTCAGAGAAGTCCATGTCCGAAAGGTCCACCTGACCGAAGGTGTTCTCGCCCGAGTACAACACGTACAAGAACCCGTCCTCGTCCTTGTGCTCCTCGTAGATGGTGCTGATCAATGCAGCCGTGGGGGGCAAGATGTCGTTGACAAAGATGAAAATGGCCTTCTCGCTGGGGAGCTTGATTCTCTTTCTGATCACGTACACAAACTGGCCCACCGATAAGTCCACCGGCACCAAGTACTTGCGCTTGTCGATCTCTGGTATGTCGGAGTTTTCCACCTTCTCGCAGATGACGGGGACTCTGTCGGTGAAGCGTTCGGAAATGCGGGCGGCCTCGGCCTTTCTCTTCTCTGGGTAAAGTTAGTATGAGGGATGGGTAGTAAAGGGCTGCGGCAGGGGCCACAGTTTCGTGCTATACGTACCGAAGGGGTGTTCGTCTTTGAATTGGGATCTCATCTGCGGTGTTAGTACTTGGATATAGTGCTGGATTGACCTTGATTGTTCAGAAGGGCGTAAAACTCAGGGATTGATAGTGGGTATCATTAGTCGCCACCGGGGAGTTCGGGCCCCCGGGGGGCGAGAAGGCCGCAAAAAAGGCCAATGGGACCGTGGAGGCCCGGAGAATCCAAAAACCGTCCCATTCTGCCCGCCATACGTACGGTAGCTTCAGTGGTCGAAGGGTCTCTACCGCTGTAGTAGGGAGTAATCCGTTCTTATCGCACTCCTGAGATATACATGACGGGGTCGTGCGCGGCCCCAGCATCACGTTGACTCCGCGCGTTGCCGCCATGGTCCTATATTTTAATGTATTTGCCACTACCACGCGTTATTTAGTTATTTGGCACTACGTGTTTTCCACCGTTTCAGCCTCCAGTTTCTTTCTTCGTCCATCTCGGCCCCTTTCGTAATGCTCAGACAAGCCCGCCAGTTTTCGTCCTCCGTGGCCCGTGCCTCGTTTGCCCGTGTGCAGCTCCTCGGCACCGTGGGCTCCGTCAACTTCAAGGAGACCAAGGACGGCGTCAAGTTCATCAACTACTCGCTTGCCGTCAACCGTTACGCGCCCAACGAGGAGGAAAAGGCCACCGACTGGTTCAATGTGTCTGTGTTCAACGAGTCGCACATTTCTGCGTTTGAGAAGTTCTTGAGACCAGGTGTGCAGTTGTTTGTGGAGGCCGATGCCAGACAGCGGGTGGTGGTCAATGAGGCGTCCGACTCCAAGTACACGTTGACCAGCTTGAAGCAGAGAAGCTTCGACGTGGTGAGATATGCCAAGCGCCCCGAGGAGGATGCAGAGGAGAGCCACTAGTGTATAGTATGTATTAATATGATAAGTGTCAGTAAAAAGCGTGGTGTAGTGTGAAGAGCACGGTATCATGTGAATGATCATGGTATCATGTGAATGAATCAAAGAACATGGTATCATGCGAATGAATCAAAGAGCACGGTACATGTGAATGAATCAAAGAGCACGGTATCATAAGACTTGGACCAATTGACTATGGGGCCGTAGTAGGTGTTTGCAAGGACAGTGGTTGATGCTGGAATCGCTGGATGGAACAGGGGAGCCCTTGGGTCTGTCTAATTGACGCAATTGAAAGGAAATTGACCCATTTGAGAAATTAATGGATTCAAATGGATGGAATTAACTCAGTGAAGGACTCAATTGATGGAATTGACTCAGTGATGGGCTCAATGGATGGAATTGAAAGACCAATGGATGGAATAGAGTGTTGTGCCCAATTGATTGAATTGACTCAGTGATGGGCTCAATGGATGGAATTGAAAGACCAATGGATGGAATAGAGTGTTGTGCCCAATTGATTGAATTGACTCAGTGATGGGCTCAATGGATGGAATTGAAAGACCAATGGATGGAATAGAGTGTTGTGCCCAATTGATTGAATTGACTCAGTGATGGGCTCAATGGATGGAATTGAAAGACCAATGGATGGAATTGAAAGACCAATGGATGGATATCCCATGTTTGGGACTTGGTGGTCAGTGACTTGATCAATTGCCCCCCTCATAGCTGGAAATGAATTAATGCAATGACCAAATTCACCATTGTCAATACTACACGTTCGACCAATTCGTCATAATAGAATCTTTCTTGAGTTGTGCTTTGAATGGTGCTTGTTAGAATACTGAGTAGTAGTGGGGGGTTGCCATATTACTACTATCATTTCCCAATCTACAAGATCCTTCCAATCAATCTTGTCAATTTTATTAAAAGGACAATCTTCAATTAACATCTACAATTCGGCCGATGATAAAAGACATAGAGGCGATGTTTGATACTAAACTATGTCATGTAATCTCATATGATTAATAATTTGACACATCATAAGATAATATTTTGACACATTCTTATCAAATAATTATTCTCTACTACATACCAATCAAACTACACACCCTATTTTCCTTCATCCTCCATCTCTTAATCAATGTGTATTCAAATTTCTTTCACTCTTTCCATTCTCCACCTCTAATCAATGTGTACTCATATCTCATTCTCTCTTTTCAACCTTAACACTTCCAAGTTCATACAAGTAGGCTACGCCCAACTTGACGTGCTCCAGCAAGTGCTCGAAGTCAATGCGGTCCACCGTGTCGAGGGCAGTGTGGATCCACTCCAGCGTGAGCTGGGCCTCACTCTCTGTAATGAACGTGGAAGGGTAGCCTCTTTCCTGGGCAGAGGCGTGGTCTGAACAGGCATAGCCACACTTGGTCTCGTGGTAGGGAATGGCATTGTAGGCTCCGATGATCACCTTGAGATACTCGTTCAAGTGCAGGTTGACGTAGTCCAGCATCAAGCCAAAGTGCCTCTCGATGCCGTTACTGATCGACTTCTCGCTAGAGCCGGTCTCGTCCATCTGCACCATGGCCACCACTTCGCTCTTCGCAGCGGCGTACCGCGAGAACACGTCCATGGAGCCCAACAACCCCGCCTCTTCGGCGGAGTAGAAGTGGAATTCGATGGTGTGGTAAGGCTTCCAGGATCCCGAACGCACGGCACCAGCAAGAACTTGGAATGCCTCAAGAACAGTGACGGTGCCAGAGCCGTCGTCGTCAGCACCTGGTGCTGGCGAAGTCTCGGGACTCACGAAATTAGTGGAGTCCTGGTGCGAGCCTAGCACCACCTTTTTGGCGGACTCGCCCGCGAGTTCTGCAACAATGCTGAACTGGTCCCAGCCCTCGTGGTGCACCTTATGCAAGGACGCACCGGGCACGTCCTTGGCTATCTCCTCAAGCTGCAGGAAGAGCCAATTGGCACTGTCAAGGCCGTGGGGCGACTTGTAGTACCTTGTGTAGTACGACGAGAGCTTAGTGAGCTTTTCGCGCAACCGGTCCTGGCTAATTCCACCGAACAAAGCTGTCACTTCGGCATGGAACTTGACAGCTTCAGGGTACTGGTACAGGACCACGGGAACGCCCGTTTCCGCCTTTGCAAGGGGAACCTGCACAACATGGCCGTTGGCCTTACCAACTGGAGTTTGAAGCATTTCCAACGTCGCTCCATCCACATAATCGGTGTAGTCAATGAAGTTGACGTTTGCTCGTCTCAAGTCCCATTTTGCACCCTCAGGCACAACCAGGAACTGGTTGGGTCCGAGCTTCAACACAACCTCAGGTTCGTTTACCGGAAGGGCAGCAGCAGCAGAAGCCGCAAGTAACACCAGGAGCTTCATCAGAGTAAAGAGTAGCGTTTCCTGTCAAGATTCCGGGGTCCTGGCCCTAGATAAGGACATGGTTTGGTTGCGGCACACCGCTCATGGTTAGGAGGAAGGCTTGGACCGGAATGATAGGTAGCAGTGGAGAAGCTGTGGATAACGATGCCGCGTCTTGATTGGGTTGGAATGGTGGCATTGTTGGAAATGCAACATGGGAGGAGTCAGGGAGTAAAAATAGACCCTGGGGTGGTGGAAGAGTCAGAAACGATGATAAGAAAGATGATAAACGAAGCGGCTGAGGAAGAGAAATGAAAACAGGAGTGTTCCAGCAAGAGAAGGCGGGAGCTTGCCAGTAGAATCACTTGCTAGAGTTTTTGGCACAATTGTTTCAACGAAAACAGTATCAGTATCAGATCAGTATGAGTACAGTATCCTAGCCTATTCCTAAGGTAGAAAAGAATAGACCCTTTCAACAACCTCACAGCACTTATTCTTCTTATCTTATATTACCTGTCTTCTACTCCAATTTCACTCCTCTCTCTTTTCCTTCCCTAATTTCACTCCTCTCTATTTCTCTCCCCAATTTTATTCCCTATTTCTCTTTAGTGGTAGAAGTTTCGCACCCATTATTCTCACTTCTATTCTTGATAATCCCCGTCAACTAAAGAAAGAACAGCCAAACATCCAGGCTTATTCCAATTTTTAGAGGACTGATGTTGTATATTTGTGTTAACGAGTGAATTAATTGAAGTATGAAAGTTGTCTTCAAAAGTTCTGGTTCCTTTCTCTTTTCACACTGTTCATGACTGTTTATGCAGCGTCTAAACACCTCCATCATCATTTCCACCAAAATCCTTATTTTCATCAGAAAAAAAATAAGATATCCTACAACAAACACAGAAAACAACAAGCCAGTTATTCAATTCTCCAGTTCGCCACCTGATTACCCTCATTTTCATCCATCTTCCTCAAGCGCAACATCCACACTGTTGCAAAAGTGCGCGTGCCTGTACCAACTGAAACTTTTTCGTAAACAACATCATCACCATGTTCCTATCCTCCAATCCCAAACCGATGGAGTCCAAATTCATAACTCCAACCCTCAAGTTGCAGGAGCCCCTTGACTCCTTGCAATTTCATCAGGATAAGGTGACCTCGTCCAATGATGCAGCGTCCAGAGGGGGACTTCCAAAGAGATTTGTGCATCCATTGAATCTCGAAACAAGTCAGGTCAACTACAAGATCAATGTGCCCAACTTCTCCAGCCTCACTCCACTCAATTTGGGATCCAAGTTTATCACGGACTTGACCAAGATAGACTCCATGATTCCTGGCGACATGTACTTGGGCGAGACGGTCGACAAAAGCACCACTGGTTTGGATAACTACTCGTTCGACTACGAAAACGGAATGGGTGAGTTTTCCGCCTTCGAAAAGGTCAATCAGTTAAACTTGCCCCACAAGTTCTTTGACGAATACAACTCCAGCGAATGTGGCACCAAGTTGGGCCTCTTTCCCGAAATCGACAGAACTTGGATCACAGTCGACAACAAGTTGATCTTGTGGAACTACAAGTTGCCCCAGTCCTCATTCAACCAGGCCAACCAGTTCTTGACCATTGATCAGATCAAAAACACCATCTTGACAGTGAAATTAGTGAAACCCAAGCCTGGTGTTTTCGTCAAAGAAGTCAACCATCTTCTCCTCATAGCAACCACAATGAACATCCAGATATTCATTGTGCAATACGACAAGACTCTTAACAACTTGGAAATATTCAACCCGGATTTATCGGTGTCTACTCAGGGCTTGGCAGTCAACAACTTGGTTGAGAACCCAAAGACTGGCGACATCTACTTCAGCGGTGAAAGCGATGGAACTAACATCTGGAGGTTGGATTACCTGAACAAATCTTCATTCATCAAGAACAAATGTGACAAGACTTGCTTGACTAAGAGTGGATTATCATCTGTCATTCCAAATAAGCTCAGCAATTCATATTTGTTCAGCTACGACAACTCTGCCCCAAAACAAGGTGCCCAGATTCCGGAAACCTTGACCCAATTAGACATCGACTCTGAAAGAGATATATTGTACACCTTGTCTAACAAATCCGTCATTAGAGTTTACAAGTTACCAACAACCACAACACAGACCAACACTCAAGCGGCTCACTCACAAGTTTCACAACTTCAGGAATCCAGCAAGTTACTTCCAAGTCAAATTTTCAAGAGCTCTTCCAACATATTCGTGGATGTAGCCAATTTCAAAGTGTTTGAGAAGTTTAGAATCATTAGCATCCAGCACATTTCAAAACACGAGTCAAATCAAGTCCAGTTAATTGCAGTTACTTCAAATGGTTGCAGAATCTTGTTAAAGTTGGGAGGTCCTTCTGGAACATTCGGCATTTTCTATTCTTCATCATCTTCTCTCACATCTTACAGACTCAATCTTGTCACCATTAAGTTTCCCCCTTCGAGAGAGATTCCAGAGGTATCCACTGAGTTGGATGCTTATACCACCAGCAAACAGCATTTGTCAAAATTGATTGAAAACCAACAAAGATCTCAACTTTTGAAGAACACCAAGATCGCCAAGATCTTAAGTCCCGGTGTATTCTTGTGTGTTAAGAGAACCAAAAAATCAGACAAACTCTTTATTGCTACCACGAACTATGGCTTCTTAAAGAAAAATAACAAGTTGGTGGAGAATGCCGAGTTCATTAATTATGGAGTCGATGACAATGTGAACAATTTCACTTACATTCATGATATCGTGCAACTCACTCCTTCAATGAATGCCACGAACACTCCAAATGGTTATGCCAACATTTTGGCAAGTCAATACACCAGGCAACCATTAAGATTTGCCATATTGACGAACTATGGTATTGTCATTTACCAATACAAAACGTCTGACCAAATCTTGAGATCATTGAACGAGAACACAATTGAGTACTTCATTGAAGAGAATGGACCGGAAGAAACATGCTCATCTTTACTCTACTTATCTTGCTCGTACGGACATCACTCCTCAAATGATCTCTTCAAGAGAAAGGCACAGATTTTGTTCTCAACTTGTGGTAACCCCGCAAGATTGGCAGAGCATCAAGCAACTCTTGGACATCAGGCACTCACTCACAGTAGTGACTCGTCGCACCCAACAGTTGATCAAGTCGTGTTGAGTGACAGATTTTACGGTACATGCTTGCTTATTTCTAGATTGTTCAGAGATATCTGGAATATCAAGGTTTTCAAGCCTTTGCCTCATATTAAAATTCTGGTAACTGGTCAAGTGGATGCTTCTAGCATAAAGGATGATAATTTACTTATTCAACAACTTAACATCGATAAGAAGCAAGTTGAATTTTTCATGGGATCTATTATTGTTTTGGTTGACTTTTTGATTGAAAATGGAAACCAAATTCTGGGATTGAATGCACCAAACTACTCATCTGATCCAAACCAATTTGAGAATGAAGTTTGTTTGAGAGCTGAACACATTGCATTTACTTCCATCATCAAGTCATTAAACTCAATGAAAGAGGCATTATCATTCTTGATGGTTTTGATTGAAGAAAACCAAACCAGCTTTAACGAGATCTTTAAATTCTTGTCTTTGGTGAACCAGCTGAATCTTTTAGTCATCACATTCAAGGAGTTGTTGTTACCAAGGAACGAGATTAAGAACTTGATTAAGGATCTTTTGTCCTCCATCATCAACAAGAATATTCTCAAGGGAGGTTCGATTGATCTGATTGCATCTTCATTGCAGGGCCGTTGTGGATCCTTCTGTTCTACCGACGACGTCTATATTTTCAAAGCTATCGAGAACTTGACAAGAGCAAAGAACATTGGAACTCGCGACAACGACTTGAAAATTAAGTGCTTGAAGAATTCTGTCAAGTTGTTTGAAGAAGCTCACGAATCATTGACTTTGGAAAACATTGAAAATTCAGTGGATATCATGTTGGAATTAAAATTCTACAGTGGTGCCGTTGATCTTTTGTTGAAATTGGCCCAGAAGGCATTGCCTCCAAATGCCGCAAACTCTCTCAATTCTGTCAATCCCGTCATTTCTAATCGCCCAGAAGAAGTGATCTCCACCAAGCGTACTCAACTCTATAAACTTATCTTCAAGATTTTGACCAGAGTGGACACAGAAACTTTGAGAATTACCGAAAGTGCAAACCAACTTGAAATTAACGAAATGTTAGAATTGAGAAACTTGACCTACGACACTTGTTTTGCATCACAAGATAAGACATTCCATTACGAATTCTACCAGTGGTTCATCGACCAAGGAATCAGTGAGAGATTGTTGGAGATCAATACACCATTCATTTTGCCTTTCTTGCAAGAAAAATCCCAAGGAAGTTTGGCAATGAATGACTTGTTGTGGTTGTACCACGCCAAGAGGGACAACTTCTATGATGCGTCAAGTATCCTTTACACTTTGGCAATTTCTGAATTCCCATTGGATCTTACAAAGAGAATAGAATACTTGTCTAGAGCTAATGGCTTCTGCAACTGTGTCTGTCCACCAAACTTGAGACAAAAGATGATTCAATTATCAACTGTAATTCAAGAATTGTTCGATGTGGGTAACTTGCAATGGGATATTGTTAATACCATCAGAAATGATTCTAGAATCAGCAAGGAGAACAAGGAAATTGCCATCAATGCATTGAGCTACAAAATTTTAACAGTTAGTGATTTGTTTAATGATTACACCGATCCATTGGGATACTATGATTTATGTTTGGAAGTGTTCAAAATCTCTGACTACAAGAACTCTGACGACATTTTGAAGAGATGGGAATTGTTGTTCGAGAGAATTTATTACGAATATTTGAATTCAAGTAAAAACGATCCATTCTACATTTCTTTGATGAACACATTTGTCACTGTTGGTTTGAAGTTGTCTTCTAATGATTTGGTGTTCCCAATCGACGAGTTGATCAAGTTGATTGGCAAGTACTTGAAGACAGCTCAAGAAGAAGCAAAAGGCACCATACAAGATATTCCTCAAGGTGTAATTGTGGACATGTTCATTAAAAGTGGAGTGAGCTATGACAAGTTGTACTTCATCATCAAGACCATCGTGGAACACAACAGTTTTGAGATTAACCAGGAGTTCTTTAACGACTTGAAGAGCAAGGAAATGGCTTATTTGATCCAAAACTGGTACAGTAACGACAAGAAGTTGCGTGAGTTGATATCTGGAGAGACTATCAAGAACCTTACTTCCTATTCGATCGAGAAAGATCCAATCACTGAGTTTATCAAGAATGGATCTCTTTAATAGATGTATAATAATAGCCCAAGGCTGCGCGGTAAGAAATGTAGAAGCCAACTTAAAAGAACAAGTAGATATTGCACTATTCAACAAAGTTGACATTATCACTAAGAAACACCCCAATTACAATATCTAAGCAAATAAGTACAAATAAAGAAATGGTTAAGGTCTAACCAATGAAAACAAGGTACTCAACAATAATCTAAATTTTGAATAACTAGGTAAGCAACTAATTTAGTAATCCAATATTTGAAAGAACTGGTCAATCCTAGTAGTTTACAATTTGAATTACTAGTCAATTATCTTACTACTCTACAATTGTTGTATTGTGGAATATTCATTGGATCTATTTGTCCATATTATGCAGTAACGGCCCAAAAGAGACTAGTTCAAGGTATAAAACTTGTTCTTCTGGTCGTCGAACTTCTCCATTTTGAAGTTGCTGGTAGGACGTAAGTTTTCACGGACTCCTCTTTCCGAATGCATAAAGTTCTTGTCGTTCATGTTGATGTAAATGCCGTCGAAAATCAACTTGACGGCATTTCCCTCGGCTCCTCTAGGCATGATCACATCGGCAAACTCCTTGGTAGGGAAGATGTAGTCACTGGTTTCCGTTCTGGCTCCCTGCAAGTACGAATTGATGACGAATTCCAAGGTCTTGGGCGATTCTGCCTTGATGATGTCTCTTCTGATCCAGCGAATCAACCTGGTGTCGGGATCGCTGTCTATGAAAACACGCATGGTGCTCATGTCCCGCAATTCCTTGTCATATAATGCATAGAGTCCGTGGACAATGAAGATCTTGGGCTCATTAGGATGAGTGCTGTTATACAGACGGAGGTATTCCTTCAACTTGGCAAACTCGAAACGGGATGGTTTTAACGCAGGAATATTGCTGCCTCCTTTGTTGACAGTGATGGCACTTGCTTTTGCATTAAGCATGAGAGGGTCACTGTCTGGCTTGATCTCGTAGTTCTTGAGATCCACCAATTCAACTGTAGGTTCCTTGAGAATCGACGCCTCGATCTCCTTTTTCAAAAGGTTTGCAGTGGTGGCCTTTCCTGCAGCGTGGCCTCCGCCAATTAGGACGATTATTGACGACATGGAGTGGATGTAGGGTGGAAAGAGGTGGATATATGGTGGGTATTTAGAGCTGGGGAAAATGTCGTGGCGTGTCGCAGACCTCATCACACAAATGTCGTAGAATAGACATCAACCACAGACATTCGAAGAAACCAGGCCCTCTAGACCATTTCCCCTACACGTACTAAGAAGTTAGTTCTAAAGTAGTCTTATCGGTTCATTTTCAATAATTATCACTTTTTTTCTGTTCAAATCCCCCAGAAATCACATTTTTCACCATGGACTTCGATAGAGACCTCGATGATGAGTTGGAGTTCACCTCCACCTCCTCCAAAATCAAGGTGAACAAGACTTTCGAAAGCATGAAGCTCAACCCACTTCTACTCAAAGGTATCTATGACTACGGTTTCGAGACCCCTTCTGCCATTCAGTCCCGTGCAATCATGCAAATCATATCTGGAAAAGACGTGATAGCACAGGCCCAGTCGGGAACAGGAAAGACTGCCACCTTTCTGATTGGTATGCTCGAGGCATTGGACACAGGTTCCAAGGAATGCCAGGCCCTTGTACTTTCGCCAACAAGAGAGTTGGCGGTGCAAATCCAAAAGGTTATCCAACAACTTAGCAAGTTCATGAAAATACAATCATACGGATGCGTAGGAGGCAGCCAAATCAATGAAGATATCAAGAGCTTGAAGAGCGCAAAGCGCCAGATTATTAGTGGTACTCCAGGCCGTCTTTTGGATTTAATCAAGCGGAGAGTGCTCTCATTAAAAGGCTTGAAAATGATGGTGCTAGATGAGGCCGATGAATTATTGACCAACGGATTCAAAGAGCAAATCTTTGAGATTCTCAAGTCAGTCAACTCCAGTATACAGATGGTGGTGGTCAGTGCCACGCTTACTCGGGACGTGCTCGAAATGATCAACAAGTTCACTTCGAACCCAGTGAAAATCTTGGTTAAGAGGGAAGACGTCACTCTTGAAGGAATTAAACAGTACTACATTCAATGTGACAAGGAGGACTGGAAATTCGACACTCTTTGCGACTTGTACGACAATTTGACCATCACACAGGCGGTGATATTCTGCAACACCAAGACCAAGGTGAACTGGCTCACAGAACAATTGAGAAAGCAAAACTTTACCGTGGTTTCCATGCATGGAGATATGAAGCAAGACGAAAGAGATGGCATCATGAACGATTTCAGAAACGGAAATTCCAGAGTGTTGATTTCTACCGATGTGTGGGCAAGAGGCATCGATGTTCAGCAGGTTTCTTTGGTTATAAATTACGACTTGCCCTTGGACAAAGAAAATTACATCCATAGAATTGGTAGATCGGGCAGATTCGGCAGAAAGGGTGTGGCAATCAATTTGTTGGTCAAGGAAGACAAGAAGGAATTGAAGATTTTGGAGAAGTACTACACTACCAGAATCCGGGAAATGCCATCAAACCTAAGCGATTTGATGTGATTAATCGACTAGTAATGTAGAAAATGTTTCTCTGAATTAATTTCTACCTTCTTTAATTGGGAAATAATTAATAGAGTAGCCCAGTATTAAAATTATCAAAAGATGCGAAGGAACGTATCCAAAGTAATAGATTTAATTATTGGAGAACTTAGATTTCTAGATCAGTGGTGGCGAGTTAATATACATGGAAGCTTAACATTAATATAACCAGGTAGTGCTGAAATGAAAAATACACCTACCAAACTGGCAGTTGGAAACTGATAATCCAAATTGTGCAATAAATTATTAATTCTGGCATAGTACACAAAATCAACCTCGATTCGTAGTTTGGCGTCATTTGACACCTATACCGCGCTTTTGCCGTGAATACTTACCTGTTCGACTAGAAGTAACCGTTATATACCCTCCTGCACATAACCAAGGTCGTGTCTTGTACATAGTCAAAGTATACGAAGCAGTCTATTGACGTGTCAACGGGGTTACAGGCAAATTTTTGGCGTTGCAATGGAGGCTAGGGCCCTGTCGATAGGTTCAATGCCCTTGGCTTCTTCCACCAGGTCAAGACGTGAAGAAACACCCACGTTTAGCCATTTACACGTGCATCTTCAGGACACGGTTAAAACAGCCCCAGAAGAGCCCAGACAACGGGAAACTCGGGCATCTTGCCCGCAAAATCACCAGGCACGCGTCGGGGACCCAACCATACCTCCAGCGGCTGCCAGCGGCGTAGACGAGGCCATCAGATCAGCTCGGCCCACACGACTGGTCACGTGACGCCATCTCAAATTTTTTTCAATATAGAGCGAGTGATTTCACCAAGCCCAACCACCTCTTCCTCCCTGAAAATGGACGCTCAGTACCTTTCCTCTTTGGAAGAGACCTTGAGAAAGACCCTCGTCCCAGACTCCAACGTCATCAAGCAAGCCGTGCAGTCTTTGACCAAGGACTTCTACACCAATCCCTTGGCTTTGCCTGCTTTGTTTCTGATCTTGCAATCTGCTCAGGACGATGAATTGAAGCAATTAGCCGCCGTCGAGGCCAGAAAGTTGGTGTTGTCCAACTGGGAGAAGGTGGACGCTGCCTCCAAGCCCGCCATCAGACAGGCCTTGTTGACCAACACCTTCAAGCAGCCCTCCAAGCTCATCAGACACTCTTCTGCCAGAGTGGTTGCCGCCATCGGAGAAATCGACTTGGAGAACAACGAATGGCCCGACCTCTTGCCCACCTTGGTCAACGGCGTCAGCGAGAGCGACGTGCAGTCCAAGGAGATGGCCGCCTACACGTTGTACACGCTTTTGGAGACCCAGATCCCTGCGTTGGCCCCCCACATCAGCGACTTCTTGACCTTGTTCAGCGGCTTGTTGACCGACCAGACCTCCAGAGATATCCGTGTCAACGCCGTGTTGTCATTGGACGTGATTTCGCAGTTCATCGAGGAGGACAGCCAGATCAACCCCGAACTCGCTGCCAAGTTCAGAGAGTCCATTCCCCACATGGTCGAGGTGTTGAAGGAGGTCATCTCTAACGACGACTCCGAGAAGGCCAAGGACGTGTTCAACGTGTTCAACAGTTTGATCTTCTTGGACACCAAGTTGGTGGGTGACTACTTGATCAACTTGATCCAGTTCATCGCCGAGATCGCCGCCAACGCCCAGTTGGACGACGAGTACAGAACCTTCGGCTTGCAGTTCTTAATCTCCTGTGTCAACTTGAGAAAGTCCAAGATCTCTGCCAACAAGCTCGGCCCTCATCTCATCCAGATTGCCGTTCAGATCGCCTCGGAAGAAGTGGACGTCGAGGCCGAGTTGGACAACGAGGACGAAGAGAACGAGAACGAAGAGAGCACCCCCTCGTCGTTGGCCTTGAGATTGGTCGCCTCTTTGTCCGGCGAGTTGCCTCCATCGCAGGTCATCACCCCATTGTTCGAGCTTTTGCCAAAGTTCTTGGGTTCTGCCAACCAGTTCGAGAGAAGAGGTGCTCTTTTGAGTATCGGTGTCGCTTCCAGCGGAGCCCCAGACTACTACTCCACGCAAGTTCCCAAGATCATTGCTGCTCTCGTTGCCGGTCTCAAGGACGCCGAGATCATCGTCAGAGTTGCTGCCTTGAGAGCGTTGTCCAACGTCACCTCCGACTTGCAGGACGTCGTGGCCTCGCACCACGAGCAGTTGTTGCCCTTGATCATCGAAATCATCGACTCCGCCACCTCCGTCATGACCTACAAGTACGCCTGTTACGCCTTGGACGGCTTGATTGAATTCATGAGCCACGACGCCATGGGCACCTACATCGAGCCCTTGATGAACAAGTTGTTCCACATGTTGCAACAGGCCAACACCTCGTCGCTTAAGTCCGCCATTGTGTCGGCCATCGGCTCCACTGCCTTTGCTTCCGGTAAGGCCTTCACTCCATACTTCAACAACTCGGTCCAATACTTGGAGCCTTTCATCAGCATCCAGGAAACCGAGGGCTTGACCGAGGATGACATCGAGTTGAGAGCCATGACCTTCGAGAACATCTCCACCATGGCCAGAGCCGTGGGCTCCGAGTCGTTCTCAGTTTACGCCAAGCCATTGGTCGAGGCCGCCTACACCTCGTTGAACTCCGAGCACTCCAGAATCAGAGAGTCCGGTTTCGCGTTCATTTCCAACATGGCCAAGGTCTACGGCAAGGAGTTCGCTGGTTTCTTGGACCAAATCGTGCCCCAGATCTTGAAGTGCTTGGAACAGAGCGAGTACACCTTCAATGTCGAGGACTTCGACGAGGACGCCGACGACGAAGACTTGGGCAACGGCCTCAATGTCCACACCGGTATCACCATCGAGAAGGAAATTGCTGCCGTCGCCTTGGCCGAGTTGGCCACCGGTACCGGTACCGAGTTCGTCAAGTACCTTGAGCCTTCCATCAAGACCTTGGGTGACCAGATCGAGAACTCCTACGGTATGAGAGACTCGGCCATGAACACCTTGTTCAAGATCACCAAGGCCATGTTCAAGGCCCACTACGGGGACAACTTCAAGGCCCCCAAGGGCGTTCCTGCCTCGTCCTACGTGGACCCATCCATCTTGCAATTGATCCAGCAGGTCAGAAACATCGCCATTCCACTCTTGGAGGAGGAGTTCGAGATCTCCATGGTCATCTGCATTTTGGACAGCATTGCCGACAGTCTCTTCACCTTTGGAGCAGTGGCCCTCATCGACGACGCCAACAACACCGAGCAATTGGAGAAGGTGTGCGTCCAGTTGATGACCATCTTGAAGAAGGAGCACCCATGCCAAGTTGAGGACGAGGAAGGCCCTAGCGACGAAGAGCAAGAAGCCTCTGAAACCGACGCCTTGTTGTACGAGTCTGCCTTGGAGGTGTTGGTCAACTTGTCACTTGCCTTGGAGGGCGACTTTGCCAAGATCTTCACCTCGTTCAAGGACACCTTGTTGGCCAACCTTGCGTCAAAGTCCAAGACCATCAGAGTCAGCTCTGCCGGAGCCTTGGCCGAGATCGTGGGCGGCTTGAAGGCCAACAACCCTTTCAGCAGTGAATTGTTGCAGGTGTTCATCGACAGAGCCACCAACGACAAGTCCTTGGAGGTCAAGGGCAATGCTGCCTACGGTATCGGTTTGATCGTGGAGCACAGCTCCATCGACCTTTCTGGAACCTACCCTACTGTCTTGCAATTGTTATTCCAATTGTTGAGCAAGGCCGACAGAAAGGCCGACACTGACGACGAGGAGACCAAGGACGTGGTCAACAGATCCTACGCCAACGCTGCCGGATGTGTGGCCAGATTGACCCTCAAGCACGAGTCTGCCGTTCCCTTGGAGCACGTCATCGGCCCATTGTTGGGCCACTTGCCCTTGGAGACCGGCTTGGAAGAGAACGCTCCTATCTTCAAGTTGATCATCAAGTTGTACGAGTCCCAGAACCAGTTCATCATCGACGAGACCCCCAAGATCGTGCAGATCTTCTCCAAGGTGTTCTTGGCCGACTCCGAGAGAATCAAGTTGATCAACGAGTCTACTTTGGGCAGAGAAGAGAACATCGAGAACATGAAGCAATTCGCCAACGACGAGTTGAGAGCCAAGGTCGTCGAGTTGTTGAAGTTCTTGGACCAGAAGTACGCTGGTGTTGTCAGTGCCGACCCAGTGTTGAAGACTGTCATTGCCTAAACGTTGGTGCTACGCATTGTCATTTAATTTCTTCTTGTTCTAATATTGTCATTGATACTTTTTAATATACTGAAATAAGCGAATCGCTGAGGATAATGTAGTGACTAAGAGGAGAGTAGAGTTGGAACGTGGAGCGTGTGGTTGTTTCAGAATGTATGAATGTTCGAAGCTTCGAAAGGAGACTCAGAATGGATAAATTTATCTAGGTAGACCATAATTAATGTGTGTGATCGAAGGTCACCACAATCAGTTTGAATGATACAATTCGACGCAATTGACAAATATTTCCGGTTATTATCAGACAGCTTAAGCGAGGTTCAATTCTTGGCTGTGGTAGGAAGTGTTCGCTCCTGTTTAATTTGAGCTCTAGCATATAATTCTAAGTACAATGGTGATATGCTCTCATCAACTTGACTAGGCTTCTAAACAACGATTAATCCCATCTCTATGCAACGAGGGAGTAGGGTCTTAGTGGAAAAAAGCCCCCGTTTCATCCATTTCTTACTTCTAAAACACCATTCAATGGCTTTGGTTTGGAAGGTTCCTTTGGAGGCCCTAACAGGCAATTTTGCACCCATCATTGCCGCAAAAAGTGTTGCACTGCCTGATTTAGACAGTAAAGGAATTACACTCAACTTACAAACAACTATATTGTAAAGAGAACTACATATAAGGGACCTTATCCTCTTAGATTTGATCCGAATTGCAAAATTCTCAACATGGAAGCCTCTATGATAACTGTTGCCGTTTTGGCAGTACTCGCAATTTTATTATTGATACCTCCATACATCTGGCACTGCCAGTACAAGAATGTGCCAGCAATATGTTTAATAACGTGGTTCTTAATATTGAATGTGAAGACATTGATTGGTCTCCTCATATGGAGTGGAAACGATTTTAACACCAAATGGAATGGTAAAGTCTATTGCGACGTCATGGTCAAATTAGAGGCTGGTTCCTCTTCTGGTACCACGGCAGCAATAGCGGCCTTGTCCTTAAACATGTACATGATCTTAAGAGCTAAGAATCCAATATTCATGGAGCAGGGTTCCCGGCGAAAATTGGCCATAAACTTGGCTATTTGTCTTATTACTCCCATTTTCGTCATGTGCACCAACTATTTAATCCAGGCATCTCGTTACCAAATTGTACGGTATGCCGGCTGTTCTAGTGCCTATAGGGTCACTAGAAACACAATTCCTTTAATGGCCATGTGGAATTTGATTTGGTCTGCAGTGGCTGTGATATTTTCCTGTCTTACTCTCTTTCAATATTATTGCAAGAGGAAAGAGCTTCTGAATATACTCAAATGCACCAACTCAGCACTAGACGTTCGAAAATTTGCCCGTCTTTTGATCTTCAATTGCTTGGTTGTAGTGGCATTGTCTGGATTGTCGGTGTATTTCTTCACTTCCATCCTCAAAGTGCCCTATGAAAATCCAGATGTTCAAGTCCATTACAATACTTCGGTCATTTTCTACGCAGATATGGGCAAGGAGCCTTTAGGAGATAAAATTGGAATTATTGTGCTTTCCATCCTTACCTTCTTCATATTTGGCTTGGGCACTGATGCTGTGGATATGTACAAACGCATTCTCGGTATTAAGAATAAGCCAGTCTGTCCTCCACATTTGGATGGTTCTTATCTCACTGATAGCTCTGGCTATTCAGAAAAGTACCAAAGTACTAGCCAACCAAAATCTAGTGTCCATCTCACCTGTCCCAGTAATTTGGAAGATATTACTCATGAGTACGAAAATATATTCCAAGATCATTCAGAATCTCCTTATTCCAATAGCACGTTAAATTCCTTGAATCGTGATCCAGAAAGTATGCCACGAAGTGAATCAGAAAGTTTTGATGATACGGTTCCAAGTACTCCGGGCATAGATCCGGGGTTTTCCTATAAATTTCTGGTAACAACCAATGTTCCCTTGGAAGCACAACTGCCTATCACGATAGTTAGGTAGTTATTTATTTATTTGATTAGTTTACCAGCAGTTTAATACCGACTTAATTGACTATTTACAATCTATAATACAATGCCTAAAGAAGCTCATCAAACACACGGGCAAACTCAGAGGCTTTAACCTTTCCCTGTGTTTCTCTCATGGCCAACCCAATCAAAAACTTCTTCGAGTTCTTTTGACCAGCTCTGATCCTTTCCACAACGTCCATATTGTTTTCCATAATTTCCTGGCATATTTCGAGAACGGCTTCGTCTAATTCTTCCTTTGACATTTCCTCGGGGTTTCCCAAGTCATACTTCTCAATCAACTCGTCTATGGATAAGTGTGCCTCATTAGGATTCTGGATCACCTGTGATAATAAGATTTTAGAAGAGGTCAACGAGATCTTCTCTTGCTCCACCTTCAAGATCAACTCACTCAACTTGCTCAGTGGAAAGAGTGCAAGGTCGAGTTTTTGATCCAACTTGGAGAATGCGCCCATCAACTCGTGAAACAACCAATTATTGACCAATTTGACGGGCTTCTTATTCTCAGAAACAACGTGTTCACAAACCTCATAATAGTACTTCAAAATGGCTTTATTTTCCACAAGGAACTTGGCATATTTGAGCTCCAACTTGTAGTTCTTTCCACACAACTTTTCAAGCACATCATGAGGAAGTTCGGGCATTTGGGCTCGAATATCTTGGGCAATTTCTGGACTCAATCTAACGCATGGAAGCTCTGAGTCTGGAACATATCTGTAATCCACCGCATCCTCCTTGGATCTGAGTGGAACTGTGGCAGTTCCAGTCCAGCCTCTGGTTTCCTGAACGATTTCTTCACCATTTTGAATCGCCTTCACTTGTCTCTGGTACTCGTATCTCAAGGCAGCTTGAATGTCACTATGATTGCCTAGGTTCTTGATTTCAACTCGGTGATGTCCGTTGACGCTGACATTGACATCGACCCGCATAGCTCCAGTTTCCAAATCACCAGTACAGATATCCAAGAATCTGACGATCGACTGGTACTTCTTGACAAATGCTCTTACCTGCTCGAAAGTTTCGAAATCGGGCTTTGTTACCAACTCGATCAATGGGGTATTGCTTCTATTCAAGTCCACCTTCATAGACTTGTCAAAGGAGTCGTAGATGGTCTTGCCAGTATCCTGTTCTATTTGGATCTGCTCGATATTTATAGTCTTCGAAGCCTCTTCTATCTCGTCGTAGGTGTTGGTTAGAGTTAAATGCCCATTACGGGCTATTGGGTGGTAGAATTGGGTGATCTGGTATCCTAATGGTTGGTCTGGATAGAAGTAATGTTTGCGGTCGAAGGACGATTTGGCCTGGATGTCACTATCAAGTGCTACTGCCGTCTTCAATGCCAAGTATACTGCCTCGGGATTCAACTTTGGCTGACTTCCTGGAAGGCCACAGTCAAAGTAGCTGACATTGGTATTTGGAGAAGCATTGAAGCTGGTTTTTGACAAGGAAAAAAGCTTGAACTTTGTTTTCAATTGGGTGTGGATTTCGAGTCCACATTTGAACTTGAAGTTTGGGTCTAATGTGAACCTCTTTGCAGAATGTAGCAGGCGCTTAATCATGTAATAGATGGAGCATTCGGTTTGGGATAGTTTTTGTATGAGGACTAAGTGCAGTACACAATGCATGACATGGTTGCAGAAGTGAATGGATGCAACATGAAATATGACTTCGTGGCCAAGTTGGCTAAGGCGTAAGACTGTTAATCTTAAGATCGTGAGTTCGACCCTCACCGAGGTCGCTTGTTCACTGCCTCTATGGCCAAGTTGGTAAGGCACCTCACTAGTAATGAGGAGATCGTCAGTTCGAATCTGGCTGGAGGCATTCTTTTTGAAACTGGAGCTACTTTTTGATATGCAACGGCAATTTACCATAATTACCTGTTTTTCCCTGGATGTAGATACCTGGGGTTATTTCTTCGTAATTTTTCATTCATCCTGATATATACAATATATATAGCAAGGAGTTTTAAATCATTTTTTGCAACGATGTCAGAGATGGAAGCATTCATGGAGGTGGCTTGGAGGAGGCTGACGTCTCAGTTGAACGAACAGTTTAATTTGAAGACCACTTCTCATATCATTCGATATGTCCATATTGCGACTTCTAATTCGATTCAATTGGGACTATCAGCACCGCTCTTTTCACCTCTACCCTCAATTCCACCTAGACATCTTCAAACTACCTTCCTAGTTGAATTTAATGGCCATTTCGACGGCTGCAGCACCCCAGTCTTCACCGTGGTTGTGCATTTTGCCCTTAATTAAGCCGGCTCTAGCCTCGGCCTGCTCTTCGGTCAAACAGGTCAACACTCCAAAGATCACAGGCAAGCCCAACTCGAAGTTGGACTTCATGAGCTGATGGGTGACCGAGTCACAGATGTACTCGAAGTGCATGGTAGAGCCCTTGATCAACACACCAATTGGAATCACAGCGTCCAAAGGCTTACCCAAACGCTTGTGCTTCTCAACCAAAAGCTTGGTACCGTAAGGCAACTCAAAAGAGCCGGGAACAGTCTCCACAATGATGTTCTCTTCCTTGACTCCCAACTCTTTCAAGCGCTCCACTGCACCCTGAACAAGTGCATCGATGATTTTCAGGTTCCATCTGGCATGGAGGATACCAATGC
Organism: Suhomyces panamericanus; assembly: GCA_030582475.1. Taxonomy (NCBI): domain Eukaryota; kingdom Fungi; phylum Ascomycota; class Pichiomycetes; order Serinales; family Debaryomycetaceae; genus Suhomyces; species Suhomyces panamericanus. The sequence continues at coordinate 65,384 of JAKTXI010000062.1, forward strand.
GCAAGGCAGACCCGTCGTATTGCTTGTCGATAGCTCCTAAACCCTTAACAGCCATGATGTTGGAGTTGGAAAGTCCGGATCGGTGATTTATGTGGAGGTGGTCGGGCACGTGACAGTGAAACTTGTCACGTTTCATTGTCACGTGCCACCACTCCTGGCGCCAAAAGTCGTTTTCTGCAGCCCTAGGTTACCCGGCCCTGGACCAGGCAGCATAAATGGACGACATGACAAAACAACCAGCACTCCACAAGTGCAAGTGCCACTCTTTTCTTCGTATGTACCAGTCAAGTGATGATATGGATTTCCTGAGTTACTAGAAATGCTGTAATCTTAATTTTGAAATTAGTCTTTCACCCCTATCTGATTCTGTCCATACTAACATCAGTGCTATGACTTCAATCAAGAACCTGGATGCTGAATTCCAGTTGGAAGGAGAAGAAATTGGAATAGGAGTAGACGCGCAGTAGTAAGGAGAATCGAAGAGAATGGAATGGAATGGAATGGAACAGCCATGGGCAGGTACCATGGGCCAATGTTTGTAGTGTTACAGAAGGTGCCTGTTTTCTTGGGTAATAGGCAGATTTCCAGGACAGAGCTGCACCATTTCAGATGCACCATTTCAGATGCACCATTACACCAGAGAGCAGAAACTGTCAATCAAATTGCGGGAAAATGCCGATCATTTACCAAAACTGCAGTGGTCCCCGGATTCATACGGACCAGCACTCTCCGAGAGTATTGTAGCCATCACCTGAAGTTCCTATTGCTGTAAGATTGAAGGATTGAAGGGAAGATCCTATTGCTGTAAGATTGAAAGATTGAAGGATCTAGAATCCAGCATATACTACGATGTTATCTCTACCCTTGTTCCCAGCTATCTATCACCATGGGGATGCTGTAATAGCACATCTGATCTAATGGTCTATCCTATTAGATCATATTATAGGACCCATTTGGTCTTAGTACCGAAAGGTTTCTATAGGTTCGTCATGAGATTTTGCTTGAATATTGTTTTTTGGGCAAATATTATATTACGAGACTTATTGTAGGAGATCGGGGTTCAGTATTGGAACTTACCAATTTGCGCTCATTGCTTAACTTTGGTCTATGGTGTCAACTTCGTCTGCATCGGAGCCACTGACATCTTGGTCTGCATCGGAACCACTGACATCTTGGTCTGCATCAGTGTCCTTGTCACCTATGTCTGCATTGACCGAATCACGTTCATAATCGGATTCCTCCTTGCTTGGAATCCTTAACCACGACTTCCAGGTCTTCCTTAATAATCTCCAAGTTAATCTTAAATTTCTCGTTCAATTCCATTTGATTCTCTTTGTCTGAGCCCTCGATTACGGTGGATGGTTTGAGTTCCTGGCTCATGCTAGTTGTGAGTTTAAAATTAAATTGTTGATAGTGAAATTTTCAGAGAAGTCAGTGTTAGCAACTCTAATAGCTCAATTCCAAATATGTATTTGGTAATACAATATTTTGTGATTGAAGAGTGAAATAGGTACAGAAGAGCTGTACTTATTAATACAGGCATATTTATAGCAGAAAATACGTTTCTACGACTCACAGAAATTATTTGGTGGCAAAATTTTCTGATAAGATAGGAGAGATAGACTTCTCTTGCATTTCAGCTCTCAATTGCATAATTATTGTGACTTCTTCGAATATCATCCAAGTAGGTAACCTATTGGGACGTGCTCGGTCCAATTTAGCCCAATTCGGAATAAGACTCCTACTCTGAATCATTACCACTTGACTGCAACGCAACTGGAGGTATGCTTGTATATTCGAGGGGTATTACAGGAAGTGAGTGGACTTTTAGAAATATGTGGTCAACTTGTGTTCTCTAGTTTTCCGTGCTTTCGACATTTCCGGTACTTTTTTGCTTGAGCTAGTTCCGGTGTTAGACATATTCTGGACCGGAAATAGACTCCAATTTGGCAGATGCATACTTGGATTTGTCTGGGGTATATGCAGAGCGGTGATATGGGGCTCTCCTGGAGGGGCAATGTGTGTTTCTGACATCTTGAAGTGGAACCAGCAGTCACGTGCTTGTCATCACATGATATACACTCCGTTACCATGATCGATCCCTAAGTATACAAACCACCAAGATCCTCCACCCATCATAGATTTTCTATCATATTCCGACATTTCCATGGGATCTTACCCTACTCCATACCAAGTATACTAACCTCAATGGAACCTCAGTTCGATCCCTCGACCATGTAACTGGTCGTAATGTATTCCTTGTTCCATTAGCCATAATGGTATTACGGTCATTATCTCCGTAATACCCATACCTCCGTAGCTCCCTCCATACTCCATACCTCCATACTCCATACCTCCATAATAACAAACTCTTAATATGTCTCCATACCTCCATACTCCATAATAACAAACTCTTAATATGTCTCCATACCTCCATACTCCATAATAACAAACTCTTAATATGTCTCCATACCTCCATACTCCATAATAACAAACTCTTAATATGTCTCCATACCTCCATACTCCATAATAACAAACTCTTACTATATCTCCATAACTACTGAACACCTACGATATCCCTGTTCTCAGCTCCGTATCTCCGTCTCTCTTCTTCTCTTCTGTTGCCCAACATCGACTCCCCACCACACCGTGTCCTATTGTCCCCCACCCACCGTGACAGATCGGTGTTGTCTCCCCTCTCTAGGCGGGGAGGTGCTTGTTGACACCGTGACTGTATAGATAGCAAGTGAGAGTTGCAGCTACCTAGCGGTGTGTGCCAGTATCTATTTAGTGCACTGTTCTGATCACACTTGTTATTTCAGTGCACTAGTGACTAATTTCAGTAGACTAGTCTACCCGTTAGTCCGATAGTGGCAGTGTAGACGTGAACCCCGAGGACGGACCTCGACTTGGAACAGGCTTCAGTCCGGTACCGCCGCCGCATGCTCGCCGTGACAGCAAGACTTCTAACCCACAGATCGGCGTGGAAGTGCCCGAGATCGCACCTATGTGGTAGTAGAAGAGAGTAGGCATCATAGGGCAAAGGCAGCAATAGGAGCTGTCGAGCAGATATTACAGGAAAAGATTACAGATCAGATCTTCATTACCTCAACGGAACAGACCATCTCCTCATATCCTCCTCACCTCCATCACCTGTTGTCTTCTCTTCTATTCTCCATCACCTGTGCACTCCTCTTCCCTAACTGTCTACTGCCACAGCTAGTGACGCCACGCACCAAGTCAGCGCCACGTGACCTTATCGCCTTCTCACCCCCTAACTTAAAAACCTCAACCTCCCTGTTTCTCTTCTTTTGCCAATCTTCCTCCATGTCGATCAACCCAGCATATAAGTACACCACCATGTCCTACCGACTCCCTACTGCCTCAGCCCGCACCTCCGCCGCCATGTCTTCAGCACCTCCGACCTCCACTGTCTACACCGACGCCGCCACTGACGCCCTCGAATCCACCAGCATCTTGAGCGACTACGACGACTTGGACGACGTTGCCGCCGGCGACGACGACCAGTCGCTGTACGTGTTGTTCAACCCCGTCAGATCGGCCTCGGCCAACGTGCCCGTCACTGCCACCCCTAGCGACATACTATCGTTGACCAACACCAGCGCCACAGTGGAGTCCGGCGACTCCACCGGCGGTGCCTGCAGTGTCAGAACCGCTGCAAACGATGATTATGATGAAGCGGAAGCCGATGCCGAAGACACTGAGAGCGACAGCGAGGCCTACGACACGTTGGAGCAGCTCCAGCCGGCTGCTGCAAACATCCCCTCCAACCACATTGCCAGCAACATCGCCAAGAACACATCCCTCTCCAACAAGATCCAACAGTGGTACAACTCCAGCCAGATGTCCAGCGCGTTCGTCGACGACAACATCGCCAGCTGGAACTTGGACGAGAACCTCATGCTGCACAGCGACAGCCTGTCGCAGGGCCAGGCCCCCGGGCCCCACGCGCTTCTCCAGCAGTTCTACGGCGATGACCTCTTCCGCTACTTCGATCAGGACGACCTCGACAAGTTCCGCCGCTTCCACCGCCTCATCGACATCAAGACCTTCTTGTTGGAGCGCAGCTCCGAGAGCACCAACGTGCGCTCGTTGATACGGCAGGTGCTCTTGAAGGTCATGGACAGCAGCACCCGCGGGGCCATGTCGCCCGAGCCGCAGCCCCAGTGCCTCGACTACTTGGGCTACTTGCCCGAGTCGGACGCCGGCTCGTTCGTGGCCCCCAGCACGTTTTCCGAGACGACGGGGTCGTCGCTTGTGATGTGTGGCGGTGCGGGTTTTGGGGGCAACTCGTCGTGGAACGACATATGAGGACGGACAATAGAGATTCTCAGAGCTTAGAGGGTGTTAAGCCAGGAATCTCGGCGTATGGGCGTCCTCGATGATAATTCACCATAGATTCATCTACCAGTTCTACCGTTGTTTCATACCACATCACATATGCATTCTCTACTCCCCGTGTGTCATCATCCATCCAGCTTCCATCCTTACATCTCTCATCTTACTACCATACATCTCTCATCTTACTACCATCATCTCTCATCTTAATTCCATACATCTTCTCACTCATCATCCATACACTTCTCTTCACTTCTCCTCTCCTCTTCGTCCACTCTTCCTCACTTCCATCACTCTCATGTACTACTTCTAATATACAAACTTCGCAGCTCGCTTATGGACTCTCCACATTCCAGAACGTCACGTCGGGCAATTTCTCCAGAACTAAATAATGCTATTGTTCACAATTGCACCAACTCCAACAATTCCAATGAGTTCTTACAAAATAATTAACTGCTTCATTCACAAAGACCCTTCCACCTTATTCATTCTCATCTACACATCTATACATCTATCATACTTGTTCAGTTTATCATATTCCCCTATCATCCATCCACTATTATCTCCTTGTATTGAGCACTGGCCCGCCACTGGATTGTCCGCTAAGTCCCGCTAAGTGCCGCCTGGCTAATGGCACAGTTAGAAAACACAAGGTCTCATTTAATTCGTCTATATGTGGACATTTTGCAATTTTAAAAAGACCACCGTGCTCTACGGACTCGTCGCTTTCCATTGAATCAATCAGATTGCAGAAAAGAGTCACAGTCATGGAGATACACCACCTCTTACTGTGTCGCTCGGCCTCGCTCTCCTCGTACCGTGGCTCGTGTCACCGCCGTACGTCACGGAGATCGCGACGCGCACGTGACCACCGTCGCCCAACGTCGGCACCACCTCGAAAAAATTGTCCTTAGCAGACTCGCCTGGCCCAAGAAGCTGAACACAACAAAGATGAGTGGATGTAAGTAACGCACGTGCACCGGGCGGTGCACGGAGACCAGTACTGGTAGCAGTGGGAGTTTGGGCCGTTTTCGTCGAAGGAATGCCTGCTTTTGGCAGTGTTTCTGACTAGAGCCGCTGTCTAGCGAGAATCAATACTGGACCGACAAGTGCCAGAAAGGGCCATATTGGAGCCACTTTGGACCACCATTAATGGATCTAGATGGTGCGTAATGACGAGAATGACCCCCCTATAGTGGCTTTTACCTCCAGCGGCTGCAGTTGCACCTGTTGCATGTCCTCCTTTCCACCCTTCATTCACCTTTCTCACTACCTTTTTCACTGCCTTTCTCACTACTTTTCACTGCCTATTCACTGCCTAATTGCTGCCTATTCACTGCCTTTCAATACTAACCCCAGTTCGCCTTCTTGACTTAGTCAAAATTTTCCTCCCTCTCTTGCCCGAGGTGGAGATCCCCGATGAGAGAATCAGTTTTGACGAGAGAATCGTCTTCACCGTCGGAAGCGGCATCATCTTCCTCCTCGGCCAGCTCCCCTTGTACGGCCTTGTTTCCGGAGCCGAGTACAAGGTGGTGGACCCCTTGTACAGCGTCCGGTCCATATTCGCCATGGAGAAGGCCACGCTCCTTGAATTGGGCTTGTTGCCCATCATCACCGCCGGTTTCTTGTGGCAATTGGCCGCCGGTCTCAAGTTGGTCAAGGTCAACTTCAACCTCAGAGCCGACAGAGAGTTGTTCCAGTCGGGCCAGAAGTTGACCGCCGTGTTCTTGTCCGCCGTCTACTCCATTGGCCTCATCTACTCCGGCTACTACGACAACGTGATCCAGCAATATGACCCCTTGCAAGACTCCACTCCTTATGGAAGTTACGTGTTCCTCTTCTTGCAAATCAACGTGTGGTCCTTGATCATCACCCTCTTGATCGACGTTTTTGACAAGGGCTACGCCTTCGGCGGTGGTATCTTATGCTTCCTCACCTTGCAGAACGCCACCACCTTGGTCAGAGACTTGATTGGCTTGGAGAGCGCCCCTGTGCTCGACTCCAACAAGTTCGAGAGCTACGGTGCATTGATCTCGCTCTTCCAGAACTTCAGCTTGTTCAACGTGTCCCAATTGGGCTCCAACGTCGTCCATGCCTTCACCCGTCTCCAGTTGCCCAACTTGAACCAGTTCTACATCTCGTTGTTGACCATTGCCGCCATCATCGGCTTGCAGAACTTCAGAATCGAGATCCCCATCAGATCCACCAAGGTCAGAGGCATGAACAACGTGTACCCCATCAGATTGTTGTACACCGGCTCCTTGCCCGTGTTGTTTGCCTACACCATCATTGTCAACTTCCAGATCTTCGGCTTCTTCGCCGTGACCGTGTTGAACAAGTTTGGTATTTCCCCCGCCTTGGTGGACGCCTTCCTCGGCAAGTTCGTCAAGGACGTCGCCTCCAACAACTTGGTGTTGAAGTCCGGTATCTTGTACTACTTCTCCAACTCCAGCTCCTTGTTCCAATCCTTGTTGTCCCCCATCAAGACTGTGGTCTACTCGTTGGCCGTGGTCTTGTTGAGTGTCTGGTTCGCCAACAAGTGGAGCTACATCTCGGGCAGTGCTCCCAAGGACATCTCCAAGCAATTCAAGGAACAGGGTATTTCAATTACTGGTAAGAGAGATATCTCTATCACCAAGGAATTGTCCAGAGTCATTCCCGTTGCTGCTGTCAGCGGCAGTTTTGCCTTGGCCGTCCTCGCCGTTGGCGGTGAATTGTTGGGTGGTTTGAGCAAGAGTGTTTCCACCATTATCGGAGTCTCTTCTGCCTTTGGTATTTTGGAAGAGTTTATGTTCGAGTACCAGCAAACCGGTGGCAGCTCGCAATTCTCCGCTGCCTTCGGAGGCTAATGAACACAGAGTCATCTACTACCTCATAGTCCAAGCACATATATATAGACAAATGTCCAGATTAATGATCTAGTGTTTATTGCATACTATTGTCAGTACTAATAAAAGTAATAAGTTCTGAGGATTGTACATGTAGAGAAAACAAGGAGTAAAGAAGGATAATATTTGAGTAATTTAAAGTTAAAATAGTATGAAGTTTATGATTGTAAGCATTAAACTTGCACAATCGAATGGTATGAATTAGTACAGGAAAATTGCACAAGTAGTTTAAATTTTAGTTAAACTTCATAACTCTTGGAAATATGGATACAGAACATAACATAACATTCCCTTCAACGAAGTAACAACACTCCTTTACTAAAGACTGGATTTATATGTCAAAAACGATGCATAGAAATGGGTATAAAAATTCAAAAAATAATGACTCCTGCGCGATTCGAACGCACGCATCTTTACGATAGTAGAACT